>OX418219.1:5281971-5579452 GCA_948455865.1 Conomelus anceps
CTTTCATATCGACCCCCACGAAACAATCGAATGATAGTTTCGATAATCGATAAATGTACCAAGCCCAAAGCTAAACATAACGCTACTTTCATATCGACTATCGATTCTCTTAGTCGATTGTTTTTATTGTTGTTTTTTGGAGGATGAAGCACACATAGGTCTGAGACCTGTACGTGGGTAATGAGTTGGTAGTGATGATGGTGATTGATGAGTTGGACCTACAGTTTTAGGCGGGTTCCGAACCACCGAGAAGTGATTTTATGGCAGAGAACAATGTCTTTCCTGCTGGCCTATCTAATCGGTCACCCTTACAAAGAGAGCCCATGAGAACGCAGTTTCGTGGGGAAGATATAGAACTGCGCCTAATTCAGAAGTACATTAACATAAATGGAGCACTAACACAATTCAATAGTCCAGAGAAAGTGGACATAATTTTAATTTGTTTAGATTTTAGACCCAAATTATTTGTCATCAATTGATGATTTTCTTTTGTTTAATAATAATTTCCAACAATTTTGTCAACTTTTTCAAACTTCAATTTCTTTCCAATTTTTTGTCATTTTCAAATTATTTTTATATTGTGTTCTTTTTTTATACTCTATTAAATCGGTTTAGGCTGTTTGAAATACCTACGGCATAAAAAAAACAACATTCAACTTGTCAAATTTCCCTCTTTAATTATTCGTTGCTAATTGTTAATTTATTTTTTTTAAATCATTTATTCCTCATAGAAAAAACATTATAAAATACAATACAATAAAATAAACATAAACAATGTCATGTTAAAAAAACATCTGGCGGGCGACATTGAATAAATAATACATAAAAAATGTTATCCTTCTAATTAACACTGAACTCGAAGTAATAAAGTATAAATAATAATTAACTAAAAATTATTTCCTATAAGTAAATAATACATAACCATTCAAATTAAGAATAAGCATTCAATGTACATAAAGAAAAAAACACTTATATATTTTGTTTGTTAATAATTTTCAACAATTTTATCAACTACTGCTATTCGCCTTCAATCATTACTTCTCAATTTGTTTCCAATTCTTCATCGTTTTTAAATATTATGTTTATGCCGGGTCCTTTCATACTCCATTTAATCGGTTTAGGCCACTTTTTATGTTAGGTATACAAAAACATTCAGCTTATCAAATTTTCCTATTGAGATATTATGCTATAAAAAAGCTAATTGATAGGTGAGGCCGACTAATAACAGGGAGGTTCAAGAGGAGAGGATATTGAGTTTTCAACACAAACAGTTTGGCTGGAAACTCTGAAGAAAAGTGCTCAATGGTGAAGGGGTGGAGGGGTGAGAATCCTTATTAGCGGCGGGAAATTTGAAAGATATTTCAAAGGCCACAAAAGGTCAAGAGGTGGGCAAAAGGCCGGCTGATGTGCAGAGTGTTTCCCTGGTAGCCGTCGCCGCCATTAAATTGAACAAAACTGCTTCTAATGAAACAACCAGGAAAGCCTGCAAAATCGATCCTGCTACCAGGATCCTGCTACCAGAATTTGCGTTTGGCCGCAAATTGCCATCTATTTTAACCAGAAAATGTAGGAGGTCGAATTTTTTAATTTTAAACCATTGCTTCAATTCAAGTGTTTTAGATAGATGGGGCTTAATGTTGTCATAACCGCTGAATAATTATTATAAAAAAGGAAACTCGTTTAAGCGGGTTCACCATTTTTAATCAAAATAAATTGAATTTGGGAATCTCTTAGTTTGAAGTAACTGATAATTTAACAAACTGACAAATATACAGAAACAGAATTTATTAATCTCAAATTCAACAAAGTAAATTTTTGTCAGTTTGTTAAATTGTCAGTTACTTCAAACTAAATTGTGAGATACGAGTCGACATGACCAAGTCTAAAATGAATTATGTTGTTCAGAAGAGTCAGTGTAGTCTAGTGGTCAAGGCGCCTGACCGGATATTGGGAGGTCCGTGGTTCGATTCCCGGCGGTGACTGATATTTCAATGCAGTACGTTCATCGATTTCCATTAGCTATTCAATGCTGTTGTCAATATCCGCCATTGCGGATATCTTCAGTATCAATTAATAGCACTTTTAAGAACTCGAAATTATTAATGAATTGATGAAGAGAATAACTTGAATAGATAAGCAACGCTTTCCTGGGCCCTCTCTGTAAGGGTGATCGATTGGATTGGCCAGCAGAAAAAGAAGTTTTTCTTCAGTAAATCACTTCCCGGTGGTTCGGAACCCACCTAAAACTGTAGATCCAACTCATCAAAGCCTGTTAACAGATGGGCGTATCAAGTCTCAAACATCAGCCAATCACAGAGCTACAACAATAGCGTAGTTCAGCCTATCAAAGGCTTTAAGGCGGATAAAAAAAGTGATTGAGAAATGAGTACCGTAGATCAATTCATGCGTTTTTTTAAATACTCGTTCTAATTTCCAGGAATTTCAATTCATCTTTTTATTGCGGATGATGCTCACATGAGTCTGGAGACTTGTGCGTGGGTAATGAGGTGAATGAGTGAATGATGAGAAACATCCATGGCTGAATGAGATTTGAACCCAAGGCTGTAGGAAACGAAGCCAGCCTAAGCCCCTTCTTTAAAAGTTTTGTTCGTTGTTTTTCTCCAAAATCAACAGCAATTCACTTGCAAACACTTTCGTCCCGTTACCTTGGATTGAGATTGAGCCTTACTCTTATCCAGCTACTCTAATCTAATGAGACAAATGCGCATTGCATGTAGAATGTAGGCGCAATGATCGATAAGCTCATGCCAATATGTCATGATGAAAATGATTGAAAGATTTACAGCGAGTTTTACCAACAAATTTCGCTTTTTCGATCAGTTTTCCTTGCAGCTAACCTCGGTTTTTATCTCATGAATGGAATCGACCCTCGGGGGGCTTGATGGGGAGGCAGGGGGGGGGGTTAAAGAAGGAGGCTACCGTCTGGGATTTGGCTTGTCTCATCCTTCTTGTGTGCTGCAAGTATGAAGCATGCAAAATAACCTGGGGCCGACGCTGCTGTCTCACATCTCCATTTTTGCTTCAATCTCCTTTTTCTTTTCGTCTCTATCTTGGGTGCTCTTCCTCTTCTCGTGCAGCTTATTCTCCATATACATTTCTTCAACACATATCAGCACTTAAGACTACATTCTTCGTCTCACTCTCACCCGCACATAAATAACATTCTCCATCGCAGCCTCATCGTTCATCGTTTGTCATGTCAATATTTGTTGAAAGAAAATGTTCTTATTTATTTTCATTTCTGGTGAGAGAATTGTTAATGCGAGAATGTTTTACTTCAACTTGTTGAAAAGGTGAAAGAAAATTTGTAAGGATTGAGTGATTGAAATGTTGACAGTAGCGTAACTATACATATATTTTTATTTTTTTTGAGGAGCCCAAATAGATCTGAGACCTGTGCATGGGTAATGAGTTGGATGATGGTGATTGATGAGTTGGACCTACAGTTTTAGGTGGGTTCCGAACCATCGGGAAGTGATTTTACAGCAGAGAACAGAGTCTTTTTTGCTGGCCAATCTAATCGGTCACCGTTAAAGGCCAACGCACACAGCAACAGACGGACATATGCAGACAGATGTTTTGGTCAACGCACACAGCCGCAGACGGATGGGGGATTGTCCACTGGTAGTCTTCAGTGAGATGGCGTTAAATAATGTTGTGTGGTGTAGCACAAACTTTTCAAAAAATATTCCGTGGTCGGGAAATGCCTACACGCTAGGGGTTTTAAAATTATTAAATTTTTATTTTATGGCAACGATTGAAAACTGTAACTTAATGATAACATCCATAAGGTTTTTTGAAGTCACAGCCTTCATTGATTTACTAATTGAATAATAATAATTATTGTTTTATTATAATGATTATTTTATTATATGTAGAAGAAAAATTTAAACCCTTATTTTCGCCTTATTTATTGCCTAAATTAGTAAGAAATATTTTTAAAAATAATAATTTTCTAGCTACATAATAATTCGGATTTTAACGGTTTGAAATAAATCTATGTTGGCTGATTGTATTTGTTCCTATATACATTATGCATAATATATTAATGCTAGCAATTGCACTGTTTAGACTAATTTTCCTCAGAACAAGGGAGTGTACCTTGGCAATGGGAGAGTGTTAAAAGTATTTACTAATACTAGCCTACCTTTGTTATTTTTAGCGATGTAGCACCAGTATTTTTAATCATCAGCACTAGTGTTATCAAATATATTCCTTTATTTAACATAAATCAAACAACTCATGATTATATAAAGTCATTTTATATCTTATTTCGATTAGCAAGTGCGTCAATCGAGATTAATGAGTGCTTCTTTTTACAAACTACATTTCTTTATATCAAAGTTCAACCAAAGTTTATTGCCATCAGAAAACAATATAGATACAAAAAAAAAAAAAACAGTACATTACTGTACTTAAAATTAGAACATAAAATTACAAAGTAGAAAATTAAATCCTTTTATATTAATTATTAGGCGTTACCAGCAAAACCTTGCGGTTTGTGTGCTGGCGACGAGTAACAAAACAGAAAACGATAGTTATTACATCTCAAAATTAAAATATTACATCATATCAAATAGGTACTACATCAATGGCAACTAGGCAACTAGGTACTAGGCAATTTGAGTTGAGGTGAACATATAATATAAATGCCCTTTCACATTATAAATACAAAAGATTTATGATTACGATGGCAATATTAAAGTTCAAAATCAATTATGTATTAGGTGGAAAACATTTGTCGATCTAATCCATTCTATTATCTTTTTAATATTTGATTTCGTGATGTTATTCATGATAAAATGTTCAGGTAGGAGGTTGATCAATTTATTACTTATATATGGGAACTGTCTACGGCATACTGTTAGGTCTGTTCTAGACACTTGGTAATGGGATGGCGATCGGAAATTGTAAAATATATATAAATAGGAAATAGATCTGGGAATTAACTTAATGGCTTTTATATTCATGCATAAGACTTTATGAGACATTGCCTTCATTGAGATAAATTTGTACTGTTGTAAGAATGATTTTCACTTTGTTACAATATTAAAATTATATGTGCAGGCTAGGAAGAAAAGGAACAGAGAGGAACAAAGACTTGCTCTGTTTCATATTACTTATCATCTACTTCTTATGTTATTTATGCTATGTGTTATTTAAATATAAGATTGAAATAAGAACTATCATATGTAACCTGCTTCTATTAGTTGTTCCATGTCAATTAAAACAAAATTACCTATTAATTAACTAAAGAAAACACAACGCACGTGTAACCCAAAGCAGGCAAATTGGTTAACAAACCTAATAGCGCCTGTTGCGGGACTGTCGGTAAGTTGAGTTAGCGCATGCGCGATATGAAACGTCTGGCATCAGACGTTTAGAAAATCGCCCCCGGAGCGAATCTAAAACGTCTGCAAGCAGATGTCTGCCAACAGACGCAGACAGACGGATGTCTGTGTGCGTTGCAACATTTAATAAGCTGGGGAGCGATTTTTAATCTGTCTGTGTGCATCCGTCCGTCTGTTGCTGTGTGCGTTGGCCTTTACAAACAGGTCCTACGAGAACGCAGCTTATCTATCTGATTGAACAGATACCTGCTACGGCTCGCAGCTATCACTTCTCTTGAAAATATTAAAACTATTTCAATGGCATTATTCGTTTTTGTGTCCAAAATTCTTACTTTATGATCTGAATGAAACAATTTAGAAGTATGTTCAATAATTATGGACCAACATGGAATATATTCGATTACACCATTCAATAACTTCTTGAATAATTTATATCAGCGATAATAATGATATCACTATTCTAAGAAAGACGAACAGAGACGATCAATAAGAGCGCGTAATAGGAGAGAGGATTTGTTTAGAATGGAATTTCAATAGAATGAATATTATCTGTTCGGGTTTTCCGTGAAACGAGAGATGGGCTCATCCAGACAAGTTCATTACGATGATTGAGTTTTCATTCGTTGTGACAGAATATTCGAGATCATGTAAATTCCGGGAAAACGGCTCGTCCGGTCTGTGATACTGAGACGCTGCGCTACGCTTTTAATCCTTGAGCGTCGACGTATTTATCGCCAGAACATTCCAAACTTTGATCTTCTCAGCAAGGATGTTGATGATGATAATGATAAAGTCGCGGCAATGAAATGAAAGTAGACTGAAGCTGGAGAGTCCCTACCAGAGTGAACAGAAGAAGTTCATGAAATATTCAAGCCCATTTGAAAAATGAAGACAGAAATTATCAGTGTGGAAAAACGGTTGTTTGCGTCGCGCTGGCTCTAAGTGAGTGTGAGAGAGATAGTGAGAATGGGAGAGAGAGAGAGAGACAGAGACTGGGAGAAAGTAAGTAGAAGATGGGGAGAGAGAGATAGAGTAAGTGGGAGAGTGGGAGATGGTGAGAAAGAGGGTGAGGAGAGAGAGAGAGCAAGCGAGATTGAATGGAAGAAGAGAGAGTGTGTGTGTAAGTGAGAAAAAGAGTGTAAGTGAGAGAGAGTGAGAGAGTGTAAGTGAGAGAGAGTGAGAGAGTGTAAGTGAGAGAGTGTAAGTGAGAGAGAGTGAGAGAGTGTAAGTGAGAAAAAGAGATTAAGAGAGTTAGAGAGAGAGAGAGAGAGAGAGTGTAAGTGAGAAAGAGAAAGAGAATGAAAGTGAGAAAGAGAGAGTGTAAGTGAGAAAAATAGATTAAGAGAGTGAGAGAGAGTAACAAAGAGATTGATTGATTGATTGACTGCCTTTATTATTTTCCTGTGAGGGCGAAGTTAGGGCGCAGCCGGCCCTCTCTTACACTTAACCCTCAAAGAGAGAGAGAGTATAAGTGAGAAAGAGAAAGAGAGAGTGAAAGTGAGAAAGAGAGAGTGTAAGTGAGAAAAAGAAAGAGAGAGCAAGTGAGAAAAAGAAAGAGTGAAAGAGAGTGTAAGTGAGAAAGAAAAAGAGAGAATGTAAGTGAGAAAGAGAAAGAGTGTCAGTGAGAAAGAGAGTGATAGAGAGAAAAAAGAGTGTTAGAAGGGAGAGAGTGAGTGAGATTAAATAAGAAAAGAGGGAAGAGAGGGAGCGAGAAGGAGAGCGAGGGATAGAGATAGATTTAGGGAGACTGCGAGAGAGCGCGTGAGAGATAGATGGATAGAGAGAGAGCGAGAGTGTAAAAGAGAGACAAAAATAGAGAGTGAGAAAGAAAATGCGGAGAGCGAGAGAGAAAGAGAGAGCGTGAGAAATAGGTAAAGAGGAAGAGAGGGACTGATAATTAATAGAAGAAGAAGAAAAGAGAGAATAGGAGAGAATTTGCACACTGCTTCCAAATGAGAAAGAGAATGATAGAGAGGAGAATGGGGAATGAGAGAATCTTTGAAGAAGGGAAAAAAGAATAGAAAGAGAGGAGAAAGTGCGAATAGAAGGAGAGAAAAGCACTTGAGTAAAGTGAAGTGCAAAATCTGAGATGATAGTCTTTGTCATTTTGAGATGCGTTCAGTCTGCGACAAAGAGATCACTTTCTCCAATTTTGGAAATTCTGATGAAATAAATTGTACTGTTCCCTCACTATTGTTGGTGTTGAAATGTCTCAATTGTCAGAGAATTAGACTTGAATTGAACCAGGACTATGAATAAAATTAATAGTTGCATAATTTTTCTTGTAATATAAAGTGAAAGCACTTTAATTACACAGTTTCAGAGCCATATTAAATGGTGAAAAGTAAATGCGTATGGCTTTCATTTGTGGGGAGACCTTTACAGCACAGGTAGTTCCACCTCGCCGCTTGAGCAAAGTTATTGATAACATGGTGGACCTACAATTTTAGGTGAGTTCCGAACCACTGGAAAATTACTTTACAGCAGAGAACACTTCAAACAATAAAATTATAGTGCTCACAGCAGATATTCTACAGAGTCCTTTTTGCTGGCCAATCCAATCGGCCACCCTTACAGAGGGGACCCAGGACAGCGTTGCTTATCTAATCTGATTGAACAGATACCTGCTACGGCACACAGCTATCACTTTCCTTTGACATTGCAATCTTCACAGGACAACTCATTTGAGAATACGAATTCCTTCAGCCTAAATAAACGGCTTGAAGAGTAACAACATGGTTTTAGCCCAATACTGCTTTTACTAATAAATTATTACTATTATACTATTAATTTCAATTAGGGCTCAAAGATTTGTATGTCATGTCCAGGTACATTCGATTCCTTCTCTTTAAGAAAATATATAACTTGAATCTTATTCATTTCAAGAGGAATATAAATAACAACAAAATAATAATTTACTTCTAATAAATTCAAAACTACATAATTAAGATTTAATTATATTAATTTTAATGGCTACCGCTTTTTTAGGTTATGTATTACCATGAGGACAAATATCATTTTGAGCGGCAAAAGTTAGGGACTGAATAAGAGCCCTAATGTATAATAAGGTAGAATCTACAACTAAGAGATAATATTACAATAATTTGAATTAGAAATATTCTAAATATTCCAGTTTAAATGGAAATAACCCGACTCAACTAAGGAAAGTTAGGCTCTAGTGTAGGGTTTTGTTATTTTTCATAATAGTACGCCAATTATTTGGACTTATTCATCAATTTTTTTCATTATTTATTTTTATTTACTTATTTTATTTCTTATTTATATTTTCTTCACTTATTATTTCATTTCTTATTTATTTTTTATTCACTTATTATTTTAATTTCTTATTCTTTATTCAATTATTTCATTTCTTTTTTTTTTTATTTACAATACTTATTTTATTTATTCTTATAATACTTATTTATTCATCATCTATTTTTTATCAATTTATTATTAATAAATTAGTTTTTAATTAAATTAATTTATTAATTATTTTTTATTTACTTATGATTGATTCAACTTCTATTATTATTATTAGGCGTATGATTTATTTATTTCTTTATTAGTATGTCAACGATCAGTGACAATTTCCTTGTTGTTTGTCACAAATATAAAATTCAATTTGAATGCACCGCCTTTATTTTCACCTAAAAATCACTGAAATTTACAAAATTCTTGAAAGTTGATCACTTTATATTTTATTCTTTTGTGGAACGTATTATAGGCAACCTAGTTCTACGGACAATGTAAACAATGACAATTATAGTAGAAAGAGATGATCGATGGCCGTACAATGATACAAAGAAGGAGAACGACTAGAGAAAGACGTTCGTTTGTGGTAGATTTGATACTGTTTTTAGTAGTCCATTACTTATGTTAAGCAGGTTGTCTACCTCAGCCGCCACCATCAAGAGAATGCTAACTGATAGTCTCTCTTGAACTACATACATAAAATGTTCTAGTCCAAGTCGATTTATCCACTATATTCGAGTTTTATTGGCAGAAAATAGTTCAATAAGATGCAGGGGAGGAAGCGTTAGTGCATTAAACGACAATAGATTAGTCTTTTTATAGCATCTGGTGACGGACTCCAGTAATTGATGACTGGAAATCCCACGGTACATTGCTTGCTTTCCTGGAGACAATAATTCTCCAGAATCTCCCATTCCCTGACTTTATCTACATTCTCACAGTCTCCATGTTGTTTGTCACTTTGTTTATCTGCGGTTACAGATCAGTGTGCATGTTATGTCAGGGAGCTTCTTGTGCATTATTAATGTCATCAGTATCATTTTAGTTTTCAACAGTGACGTCATTATCATTTAAGACATCTCATTATCATTGTCATAATCATTTTATACAACATTGCATCATCATCATCATCGTTTTAGACATTATCATCATCATATTAATAATAATAGTTGGGAAAGCACTCAGCAGTTGATATGTTATTATAGGGCATCAGCGTGACACTTTAGTCAAGTGTTATTGGTTAGAGTACTGTTAGCTTGAAAATGGAGTTTCATGTTAATAAAGATCTTAGCTCGCTCATTTCATGGGTTAGAATTTGAATTAAAATTGTTTTTATTTCCATAATGAAGCACAAATTAGATAGAATAGTCTGCAAAAGATGCCCGAAAAATGCAATGGTGAAAGAAATGTAATAATGTAACATTACTTGTTGAATTCCTTCTTCCACCAAAACCGTACGTATGAATCAAACTTTCCAGAATAAATAATGATGAACAATAAGACATGAAGTTCTAACAACCACATTTACTGAAAATAGCGAGATACTAGTTTTTACACCATTATCAATCTCAAACAAACTAAAACTAAAGTACAGAGTAGCGTAATATATATGAAATATACCGATAGTATTGGCTGAGAAAGTGTCTTTAATATGCTGATCTTCATTGAAGGTCTGCGATTGGCTGATGGCCAAAACGAGACCCGCCCACTGGTGGGAGGAGCGACAAGCAAAAGTAAGAATCAAAATCAAGAACCAACAAACCGTGAACACATAGAAAGCAACAAAGTAGAACAATTTCGTAAAAATCAGATTGCGATGGAATAAACTGTATGGTTTCAGATAATATTGTTACGGGTTCTAATAGCTAAAATAGGGGTGGCAACACTGAAGTTCACACTTGCACTTTATTCACACAAATTAGTCTATTCACACAAATTAATTGTAAGTTCAAATAATTAAATAAAAACAGATCATCAAATGACAAGCTAATACTTGTTTTCAGTAATTATTTACAAGAATTAATGAATGAGTAATTACAGGCTTATCAATAATAAAAGAAACAAGAGTCCAATAAACTGTACAATTATGCAGAGAGAAATTATAAAAAGAGCAACTAATCACTTAACTTACAAAAAACACAGTCCAATTCGTTATTTGACAGTCCCAAATAATATCACTCAACACAACGTCTTTAAACTATTAGTAAGCTGCATAAACAGTAAACACTTGTCTCTGCATTTGACACTGTCTAAAGACTGAAAAAAGCACTGTTTACTCCACTGGCACTGGATTGTCTCTCTCCCGAGATCTGTAATACAATTTGTCACACGAGCTTTCGTAAACGTAACTGTCATGCAAGGTTTGTAAAACTAAATTAACTGGTTCATGTGGACTCCTTTATATAGCTGTTTTAGTTGTATAATTCCAAGAATTGGAGCTCACCAGACACTTCGAGAATCCTCAAGAAGGCTTGGACTAGACCTCGATTGTTCTAGAAGAATGTAGAATTGACGAGAAGATCAATTGAGTGAGAGAGTTGCAGACTTGAAGAATAGGAGTGACAAAGACATGTGAAGAGCAAGAGAACGCAGATTGGATGTCGAAGTCATGTCCAACCATGAAAACAATAGAATGACATAAATAGAACAAGTGCGTGATCAACTGCTTGTTTGCTCTCGTAACAATATTAATAGTTACGTAACTCCCTAGATGGCCAGATCAGTGATAATTATTTTATGACAGTCTTTCATCATTGTAAGCACATTTAAATCTCATAACAGCGACCTTAATTTTCTGAACCGCCATCTCACATTTTCTGAACAAACATTCAACCATCTACTTGGGTATTTTTTTTTATAAACTAGAGAAAGACGCTTTACAACACTACGCTACACAATGGGGCACCGAATGATCCCTCGATTGAATTCGGAGCACGAATTCTGATTTTTGAACTGGAAGGATAGTTCAATTATTACATTAAACTAGCCGGTTCCAGTACTTCTAGAGAAAGAAAGATAAATGATCCGCTCTCTCACTCCCTGGCTAACACAATCACTCTCTCTCACTCACTCTCTCTCACTCTATGATTAACAAATTGAGAATATTTCGCTTTGAACTTAATTCCAGGACAGTGGAGCTCTGTAAACATTCATCTGATTAATGCCACTCTCCGAAAGTGCGGCTTTCCCTCTTGGGAAATATATTTCAGTGTAAACGCAGAAGTTTCAAAAGCTACCTTCCAAGTATATAAAATAATATATTACTGGACATCACTCATCCAAAACGATTCTCTGTTGACACTTTCCGGAATAGAAAAGCGAATGAGCTGTAGCTCGATTTCCCTCTGATATAACACTTAAATTCTGGAAGTTCACTTCTCGTAAATAAATACTAGTAAAATTAGGAGTACTGGTATCTAGTATCAAACTTTGATCAAATTCTAAGGAATACTTTGGAAAACTGAAAAGCGAATTACAGAATTTCGCGGTTCATAATATCATATTTCATGGAATAATGTTTATTTTTAATAAAGTTCATAATATCATATTTCATCAGATATTCGTAGTTATTCTGGCTTCTCGTAATTCGTTCTAATTTCTGTTGGCGAGAGAACTTTTTCAAGATGATTGAAATGTTATTTCAATAGTCGAATATATGTTTGATCTGATTATACGTTAAATATCATATTTAATCATACAATCATGATGGAATACTCGGAAACATCTTCTCAGAAGCGGTAATCATGCAGTAATTGATATAGCCAGAGGCTGATTTCATTGTTACACTTACTTTTTTCTGCAGAACTGGTGTATTTTTTATTACAGTATATTAGTTTATCCTTTTATAATTGAAAATTCGACTAAAATCAACAATCATTTTTATGAATTGAATTTATTTTTAACTTTCAACTTGATATTACACAGACCAGGATTCCTGGAAGGTGCAATCGTTCATTTTATTTCATGGAAATAAATTCTAACGGCTCGTAAAAAGTTATAAATTGTTCATCACAAACATTTGCAATCATGTTCCTCTAACAATTTTCATCTACATGCCATTTACATCTACAAAGTTTCAAACACAGAAAATAATATGCTCTTGGCTAAGTTGAACATTCATTATTTAACGTGAGACTTCAACAGTCTGTCGATAGTACATTCGATATGCATTTTCGACCTTCATTTTCAAAATACAGTATTTTATATCCTTGCATGTAGAACAAATAAAATATTCATTTCATTTGCACATTGCTAATTTAAATATGCAATGGAGATGGGTTACAACAACTCGAAAACGTTTGGCCTACAGAGTTAGTAAAATACTACTTATTTTAAATAAAAATTTGACTGCAAGTCGTTGAATTCACTTGAAAAGTTAATATTAACAACGCAGTTCGTCATGGAACAAGAAATACAGGAATTTAATTTAAATAGATTAACACCCAATTAGCTAAAAGTGATATTGCCTGTAAATTAATGAGCCTTATCTAAACTGAAGTTTACATGATTTTTTATGAATCAGCTTTCAGCCCAGGTAATGAAATAGATTAATGACGAGAAAATCTGTTATAAATCTAGAATCGTGGGGACAACAATTTCCACTTGACCACAAAAAGCGGTTCAACCACATTAGCTTTGGCACAGTATATTTTTGTACCTACAATATCTTTTCAAAGTACAATTATGGCACGACTATTGTTATTCAATTGGAGCTCTATTTTAGTTTAAATCTTTTTTATAATAATATCACCTCTTCCTTCTTGTATTAGAGATCTTTTTCACTAGCAAGGTGAGCAATTCTAATCAGGAATAATTAATAACTAACAGGCAAAAATCGGTCAGATTTGTCGAAAAAGCTATGTACATTTTTTCAATTATTACTCGGTTATGTTCGTTATTAATTACTATGTTATTCCAATGAATGAAGTTTGTTCAATTTAATAATATTGATACCAATGCATGCGTGCATTTTTGTCATTTTTGCATATCTTGGGGCTTTGGGCCTCTGCCGTTCCCAAATGGCAACCCTGCTTGGAATAGGTGTTTAGGTATTATTGATCTGGTGTGCACTTTGTATCTTGTTGAAAATGTCTTGCACTTACATTATCAGAACATAATCTCATCCACTTGGTCCCCCAAGTTTATAAAAATAGGCCATTCTTAACTGGCACATACTAAATCAGGATGTACAAGCTATAAGAATAAGAATAAGCTTCCATGTTTCATTCAATAGCTCTGTATAAAGTCATTTCACGTAATCATTCATATTGGAACCTAGAATACATGCTTAGGATTATTGATCTGGTGTATTCTTTGAATCTTGTTGAAAATATCTTAAATTCACAATATTAGATTTAAATCTCTTTCATTTTCTTCCTCAAATTAATAGAAATAGTCAATAATTAGTCAAAATATGTG
Organism: Conomelus anceps; assembly: GCA_948455865.1. Classification (NCBI taxonomy): domain Eukaryota; kingdom Metazoa; phylum Arthropoda; class Insecta; order Hemiptera; family Delphacidae; genus Conomelus; species Conomelus anceps. The sequence goes on from OX418219.1 coordinate 5,296,014, forward strand.
ATTTATGAAATTAGTAAACATGTTGAGTAGAACATCCCGAATCAGGACGTACAACTGTTAATATTTTAATAGCTCCGTATACGGAGATTAATTTCCACTAATAATTCAAAATGAACTACTCTGCAGCATTGAAATGTATGTTTAGGTGTATTAATAATCTAGTGTGCTCTTTGAATCCAGTTGAAAATTTTTTGCATTTACATTATCATAACAAAACCCTTCTTCCTTCCTCTTCCTCCTCGTCATTCTCTTACTCCTCCGCTTCCTTCTCTTCATCTCCTTTTCCTCATCATTCTGTTCCACCTTATCCTACTTCTTCTCCACCACCTACTACTACTCATCCTCCTCTCTTTCCTCCTCCTCCCCTTTTGTTCAACCTCTCCTTTTTTTTTGAGGATGAAACCCACATAGGGATGAGAACTGTGCGTGCGTAATGAGTTGGATGATGGTGATTTATGAGTTGGACCTACAGTTTTAGGTGGGTTCCGAACCACCTCTACTACTTCTCTTCCTCTCTTTCCTGCTCCTCCTTCTCCTCTACTAACTCACCTTCTACTAATTCTCTTGCTCTCTTCCCTCCTCCTTTTTCTTCTACCTCTCCTTCTACTATTTCTCTTCCTCTCTTTCCTCCTCCTCCTTTTTTTTCTACCTCTTCTTCTACTACTTCTCTTCCCCTCTTTTCTGCACCTCCTTCTCCTCTACTAACTCACATTCTACTGCTTCTCTTCCTCTCTTTCCTCCTCCTTCTTCTTTTTCTTCTTTCACCCCTTCTTCTACTACTTTTCTTCCTCTCTTTCCTCCTCCTCCTCCTTCTTCCTCTTCTTCTACCTCTCCTTCTACTACTTCTCTTCCACTCTTTCCTCCTCCTCCTTTTTTTTCTACCTCTTCTTCTACTACTTCTCTTCCCCTCTTTTCTGCACCTCCTTCTCCTCTACTAACTCACATTCTACTGCTTCTCTTCCTCTCTTTCCTCCTCCTTCTTCTTTTTCTTCTTTCACCCCTTCTTCTACTACTTTTCTTCCTCTCTTTCCTCCTCCTCCTCCTTCTTCCTCTTCTTCTACCTCTCCTTCTACTACTTCTCTTCCACTCTTTCCTCCTCCTCCTTTTTCTTCTACCTCTTCTTCTACTACTTCTCTTCCCCTCTTTCCTGCACCTCCTTCTCCTCTACTAACTCACCTTCTACTGCTTCTCTTCCTCTCTTTCCTCCTCCTCCTTCTTTTTCTTCTTTCACCCCTCCTACTACTTTTCTTCCTCTCTTTCCTCCTCCTCCTTCCTCTTCTTCTACTACTTCTCTTCCTCTCTTTCCTCCTCCTCCTTTTTTCTTCTACCTCTCCTTCTACTACTTCTCTTCCCCTCTTTCCTGCTCCTTCTTCTCCGCTACTAACTCACCTTCTACTGCTTCTCTCCCTCTCTTTCCTCCTCCTCCTCGTCCTCCTTCCATTCCTCCTTCTTTTACTTCTACTACTTCTCAACTTCCAATTTCTCCTCCACCACCTCATCCTCCTTCTCCTCCAAGTTTATAAAAAAAGTCCAATTTCATGTGGAACACCCCAAGATAAGACTCTCCTTCAAGCCATTTTCGTATAAAGCACCCAACCATCCAAGTTTCAATATAACTCTGTTTAAGAGCTACTCATTTCCACTAATCATTCAAACTACTCCACTCATCCAATCGCACTAATACTACTAGCAAAAATATAGTACTATCCATTAGTGCTGTTGAACCTCACTTGTACGGTAAACAATACTATAATGATTTATCAACTTAGTCGGCGCTGATGAAATGACAGAAAATTTCTACTCCAAACAAGCGAAATCTCTCGTCGCCAGGAAGTAGTTATAACAATAGTGAAAAGGCAAAAACGAGCGGTACTATTATCAATCATGACTTTGCAAAATGGATGACGATGGCGGCAGTTGATTGGTGGAGTGGAACCGCCATGAGGGGGGGGTTTGGGGGGGGAGAGTATTTGCGGAGACGACAGCCAAAGAGATAACAGACATTACTGGGGCGGGGGAGAGTGATAAAGATGGGGAAAGAGGAAAAGGATAAAGTTGTGCATTTTCAGGCACGCAGAATGAGACTATTGTGCCCCGAGCCTTATAACTTTTTCAACTGCAAACAACTTACTTCAAAACTTTCTCAATTCAAAACAAGAGCAAGGACAGAGTTCTCAATACTGTCCTGTATCCTCTCCATGAATTTTACTTTCGCAACCCTTTTAGACCGCATTTCCTTTCCTTTTTGCAGCCGCTGGAAATATTGAACAACGCTGTATTTGTGCTGTTCGAGTTGCTGCTGTCTGGTAATGGACCACCGACACTGGATTTCGCTTTAATGTGTGTCAACTTTTGGCAAATGGAATTGGAACAACCGATTCGGATTCGGATATGGGTTTTGTTCGAGTGGTGTCGAGTTTTAAGAGCGAATCGAACATGTCGGTAAAGAATAAGTGATTCAGACTCGGTTGAATATCGTAGAATTAGCTGGGATTGTTCAATCATTTTCAAAAATTACCTGGAATGATTTATTCTCAATTTGATTGAATAATTGATTTGTTTTGACAACAATCATGCTGTTAAAATCTAGTAAAAGAGGCAATGGGTTAGAAACCTGATGATTTTCTACAATTATATGTTTTTCGCTAACATTACTAGAAATTATGATGTTAAAGATCCATCTTGTTTGCACTAATATAATAAAAACTTAAAAAACACTTCTAAGTGGAAATTATGACTCACGTTATGGCGTGACGGCTGTTTCACTCTCATTTTAAGAGCATCGTCAGACGACCCACAGTACACTCTATTGAGCATACTGAGTGCACTGTGGGTCGTCTGACGATGCTCTTGACAACAGAGTGAAACGGCCGTCACGCCATAATGTGAGTCATAATTTCCAATTAAAAGTGTTTTTTAAGTTTTTATTTTTATTAATAAGAATTCAAATAAACTGATTCAAAGGAGTATGCGAGGAATCCGACGAATTAATCAATTATTATTATCAGTTGTGCTGATAGGAATATGCACTATTCAATCCTAAGCGGGCCGCTTAGCGCAGTTGGTTGGGGCGTCCTAACTTCAGCTTGATGTCGTTTCAGCGGTCGTGGGTTCGAATTCTGCATGTGGCACATATGTGTAATCATTCACCTCATTACCCACGCACAAGTCTCGGACTTATGTGGGCATCACCAGCAATAAAAAAAGAAGTGCATACTAACCTCTCTACTAAGCTTTCCATTCAACTGCTTCAGTTTCTATAAACTTCATATGCTACCCAATTCATGAAAAATGCACATTGACGGTTTTTGAAAAGAGCTGTATTTCTTCTTCTACTTGTTCCAACAGATTTCATAATGTATCTTGCATAAATTTTTTTTCTATTTTCTTTCTTAATTGGACGATTTAAAATAATTTAAGAATATTTCAACACAATTAAAAATGAAAAGTCAACGCTTGCACTGTAAAAAAATAAAGTTGATAATTGGGCTTAACATCATCCTTTGTAATTTTCAATGTTTTATTTTCACTAGCCTAAACTAACCTACAGCCTGCAGTAGAAATCTCTTTCAAACCATCATTATTTTAATATTTGACCCCCAAGCTCCAAAATCAATAGCGATCTAACTTGGACTATGAGGAAGCTATATACCAAGTTTCAAAAGTCTGGAATCTTTCTCTCAAGTGTGAGAGCATGACGGACAACGGCGGGACTTCAATAAGGCCCTTTCGGGTAACTTAATAAATGGAGTTCAATCACATGGTACGGCACAAATCGTATTGTCACAATTAATAATAATGGAATGAGGTAATATTGGGCTAAAATCATTCACTCATAAAAAATTTACTAATTCAATTCAGTAGTAGTTTACTATGGAGGCAAATGAGAATAAATCATCAAATGTAACAGCCTGAGAATATCTTTAATCAAACGACTCATCAAATAGCTTGAGGGCTTATAAACAATCGAAAAGTTATATCAGTCAAAAATACACTGATTTAATTCAATAATTCTATGAAAGAAAGATGGAATCAACAAACAAAAAAGCCTAAAACTATCTTCAATTGACCTCATCAAATATCTTGACAATTTTAAACAATGGAATCGTTAAGTTTCAATGATAAATCCACTAATTCAATTCAAGAGTTCACTGTGGAGAGGATTGGAACCAAATCATCAAATGAAACAACCTGACAATATATTCGATACTTGGACTTATCAAATAACTTGAGAGCTTATGGACCATCGAAAAGTTGATTAATATCAATAAAAAATCTACTAATTTAGTTCAATAGTCAGTTCACTATGAAAAAAATGGGATCATACCAACAAATAGAACAGCCTGAGAATATCTTAAATTCAACTCATCAAATATTCTGAAAGCTCATTAACAATAGAAAAGTTTAAAATCTATAAAAAATCCACTAATTCAATTTAATAGTTCACTATGGAGAGGAGAATGAGACTTAATCATCGAATAAAACAAACTGAAATTATCTCCAATTGGACTTAACAAATAGCTTAAAAGTTCATGAGCAGTCGAATATGAGGTTTGTTTTGGCATTAGTTGTGAGTCTCTATCATTTGTAGTTTTCACGTATGTATTTGAAATGAATAAATAAATATTTTAAAATCAATAGAAGAGTCTAACAATTAGGGTCAGTAGTCCTATAAAAAAAGTTGGAATTACAGCAACAAATACAAAATCCTTAAAATATCTTCGATCGAACTCATCAAATATCTTGAGAGCTTATGAACACTCAACAGTTAAAAATAAATAAAATATTTCCTAAATTAGTTTAATAGCCCTCGAAAAAAAAGGATCAAATCAGCAATTAAAAAACCTTAGAATATCTTCTAAATTATTTCAATAGCCCCAAAAAAGAGAAAAATGGCATCAAATCAACAAATAAAAAACCTGAGAATATCTTCAACTGGACTCATCAAATTTGAGATCTTATAAACAATCAAAAATTCATATAAACAGTTTAAAATCAGACAAAAACTACTATTAGTTAATAATAATTCAATACTGATAGTCTACTCATAGTTCAATAATTCACAGTAGATTAACGGAACAAAATAGATATATAAAGCGACCTCAGAATGACTCATGAAACATCTTAAAAGTTCATAAACAATAAAACAGTTCAAACGGAAAGAAACATCAACACATTTAATTCAATAGTTCATTGTGAAGGAGATGGACCTAAATCAACGGATAACACATAAAACTACTTGAGAACATCTTCAATCGAACATCTTTAAAGCCTATGACCAGTTTAGAAAGTGGCTCACTCTCACACACTCTCTCTCTTTCTGGTGGTGCCGTAAATTATTTCCAGTACCATCGAGAGAGTTCAAGTTTCTAGTAGGACGCAATTTCTATGTTCTATACGTTTGCAGTATGAGAAAGAACCGACCATAGCCGACGGTAACTCACGATATCAATTAGTTTTGGCTTCCGGGTCTTCCCCACTCCAGCTCCACACATTCTATCATTACTTTGAACACGGGCCCAAACTTAGAGCAGGCCTAAGTTTGGTTCGGTTACCTGTTACGAAGTTATAGGGCTGCTACTTGTGCGTGGGGGTGGATGCGAGAGTTTAGACAAGAAGGTGTGCTTGTGCGAAAGTGCGAGCATGTGCTTGTGAGTGTGAGAATTGAAACGAGACACAGAGAAAATAGAGATAGAGAGGAAGAGCGAGAGAGAGTGAGTGGGAGAGAGACAATATTGAATGGAATCAAATTACAAATCGAGCACCTGCTTGAAGGAATTAACCAATTGAATGAGCTGATTGCCGAATCCAGTTTCAATAATAAATTAAAGACCAATTAACAGCTTAATCACATTCACTTGAAACATTTAATTTCTTTTAGATCATAGAATTTGTGAATAATTTTGTAGGTTGAACAAAGTTTGCCTAAATTTTCTTATTTGAATTCATTCACATACTAATTTTTATTTTTTGGAGGATGAAGCCCACATAGGTCTGAGACATGTGCGTGGGTAATGAGTTGGATGATGGTGATTGATGAGTTGGACCTACACTTTTAGGTGGGTTCCGAACCACCGGGAAGTGATTCTACAGCAGAGAACAGTGTATTTTTTGCTGGCCAATCTAATCGGTCACCGTTACGAACAGGACCTACGAGAACGCAGCTTATCTCTATCTGATTGAACAGATACCTGCTACGGCTCGCGGCTATAACTTCCCTTTTAATTGCAGGGAAGATAAGATATAATTACATCCTAAAAACATTTGGTATAAACTAAACAGAGGATGAGTCAAAACAGAAAAAACACATATATATTATCATAATAATTTGTAAAATTATTCTTCAAGAAAATCTACCACTGAGTAATAGGCCTTATCCATCAGCAGTTCTCCCAATAATCTTCTGAAGTGCTTAATGCTCTCTAATGTTTTATATTTTGTGGGAGCAAGTTATAAATTTTTGTCCATATATACTGAGGGGATTTTTCAAACAAGCGAGTCCTGTGAACCGCCACTGATAGTAAGGTTGATTGCTGAGTATTGTAGTAATTATGTAACTCATTATAACGCTTAAATTTACCTACGTTTTTGTGGATTTATGTACAGAGTTCCATAATTTAATGTGATAGCAGCGTGAGTGTTTAACCTCTCACGACATGGATATCTCAAGTACAGGCGCTTTCATCTCAAAACTGTTCATTTTACGACATTTTAACTTGGAAATGTATATAGTACATTATAGTATGACTAGTATGCAAAGTATTCAACGTATGTAAAGTATGTGTGTACAGTATATTATTATTAGCGTATGGTATTTTATGACGGAAGTTCCAACACTGGTCTTTTAGCCATGTTATGGGTGCATGGTGATCCATTTAAACAGATGATATTTTTAATAAAATGCATCAAATTTTGATTACATTATCGACCAAAACTGAGTATTCGTTTATTGGTAAATTTTAAAATAAATGTATAGTATGTATAGTATTGAGAATGTACTAGCTTATGGTTTATCTAGGGTACAAGTAAAAGAAAAAGTATTACTCACATTCACCCCAGTTAACTGCATACTCTGCATACATCAGGCTTCAGCTTTTCCACTAGCAGTGAGTATAGTTGCTTCGAATACATGCTATTATCCAAGAAAGATGCTCAAGACCAATAATAAATCTGAAAATGAATGAAATACATAAATAGATAATCTAGAATAAATTGGTCTGAAGAACAGTAACAATTTGAATTACAATAGTGAGGATTATTTACGTTATTATTGAATTTGATAGAATAGAATATGATATTCATTAATATTTAATGAATATTAATAATTAATGAAGGCAATTATTGCCTTCAACATACAAACAACAACTACGAAAATAAACCGAGAACTTTGAAAACTACTCATAATTTTTTAATGCGAGAATTTTTCTTTAATCAACATTCCGAAATATGAAGATGTATATTCAATGATTGTTTCAATAATTGCTCCTAAATTATAGATCAAATATCAACCTAGTACTGTAAAAACCACTCTTTAATTTTAAATGTTTGAAAATTATGTTAATTTGTATATTATTTTCTGCTTATTTCGTTTACTTGAATATTTTGTTTTTGATTAACAAAATATTATTTTAGTGTTCATTCAATATTAGTTTATCCATCAATACTATTGTTGTAAATAATAGAGAAGATCAAAAATACGGTTGCCGTTCGATATCCCATCCAGTGAAATAGTCGCAGGAATTTCGATACTGTTCGACACTTGATACACGAACCATTTAATACACAATTGCAATCGATGGTATCAAGTATCGATATTGTCAAGTATCGAAACTTCTGCGACTATTTCACTGGAAAAGTGAAGTGTTTTTTAGTAAATATAAACTTTTAGTGTAAATTATTAACCTAAATATTTTGGACAATATAACATAGTCAAAATGTATGAAGAGAGTAGTTTGGACTGTTTGTTGCACCTTCACTTCAATGTTAATCTGTCTATAAATAAATGTTCAATATCTGAGAATTTGCATGATTTTGTTACGACAAACATTCCAAAATGTTTGATAATGAACTTAGAAATGGATATTTCGCAGAAAATGTTATGATCAGTTGAGCCGTGGAGTTTCGTAATATGACGTGAACGGCGCTTTCTGAGTTTATAAGTCGGACGTAAAGTTGTTGCACAAGTTTTAATGATGGCAGTGTTACAGAAAATGCAATTATAACTTCGGAATTACCTTTGATTTTGTTTCTTTGTGAGAGGATTGTCAACTTGATGAGTTGACAAATCAAAAATATGGAAGTTCATTTTATGATCAACAAAATAATAGTGGACACAGTGCTCAATTTATTAAATTTTAGGAGTGGGAACGCTCATTTATTCTTATAAACCACCCTGACTATTTTCTAATAAGACCTAGTTAAACATTCCATCACCCCATTAACATCTCGGTACCTATACTCTAAATTTTCTTATAATCTTGTTTCAATTTGCACCAACCATTTTGTATGAAGCTTACAATAACCAAAATCAATATACTTTTTTTTAATGAATCGTAAAATAAAAACAAATAAAGCCTTCTTTACATTCTCATTTATAACCTATACAGTACAGTACGGTAGTAATATCAATATGTAAACTGATGTTTATGAATATTTTCTGAAAAACTAGAAAGTCTAAGAGCTTATAATCTATTTTTAATGTCACAGCTTGAAATGTATTTTTTATATTTACAAAAACATTTTGCATATCTTAAAAAGTGCAGAACAATTTTTATACCTTTAAAATAAACCAACTTTTTAAAAAAGAAAGGAAATGACAACATACAGAAAAACAAAACTCCCTTGCATTCTGGCACTCCTGGGAGGTATGGGAACGCCGTTCCCTTGAGTTCCCACTGAAATTAACCCCTGAGTGGACAGAAATTCTATATTTCATAAATAAATTAATAAAAAAGGTTTTATTGTAGTACTTCTGGGAATAACATTAGATCGCTTTCAATAAATTTATTATGCTGAGCAAAAACGTGGTGATTTTAATATAGGTAAGGTAAGGTAATGTTTGAGGGATGAAGGTAGGATTTAAGCGTTAAGGTAAGGTTTAGGTAGGGTAAATTAAGGTGAGCTGGTAAGGTAAGGTAAGATTTAAGAAGGTAAGGTAAGGTTTAAGGTACGGTAAGGTAAGGTGAGATTTAAGGTAAGTCTAGCTTTAAGGAGTAAGGATAGGTGGTAAAAGAATTCTTCAATTTATTTATCCATAACGATCTGCGTAGTTAATATAACCTTTTTATGGTAAATTTAACGACTTGCAGTCATTTTTCATTGAAAACAAAAATAAATAATTTACTCACGTAGGCTGAAACGTTTTCAAATCGTGATGATTCATTTTCATTGAAAACACTGAAATACGAAAATAAAAATACCTGTGAATAAGAGTTAATAAATAAAAGACTGAGATAACAATTAATGGTCAAACACTTTACACAATAGACAGCAAATATTCTAATAGCCACATTGACCAACCCTTACATACCTAAAGCCACAGAAATTGGAAATTCATAATTTTTCTTCAAGTTTGAATAACTACAATCAATATTCATAGTCTATGTAATTATATTATAAACAATTTGAATTACTTTATGCTTTGCTATATGATTATGCTCTTTTCATGTAATTTATAAGCTTTGAATTAAGTTGAGAAAGTTTCAAAGCATAATGTTATTTATGTATTTATTCATTCAACTAACATACAATCAATGAGAATACAATAGGCTATTGCCAAAAACTGTTTTTCACAAAATTTCAAAGTAGAATCAAAATTATAGTGTTGAAGATCCATCTTGTTTCCAATACCGTGTATTGTGTACAGAGTGTACTGTGGGTCTTCTGACGATGCTCTCAACATCAGAGTGAAACGGCCGTCACGCCATAACGTGAGTCATAATTTCCACCTAAGTGTTTTTAAAGTTTTTATTAGAATCAAAATCTCAGGTTATGCAACTGATGCCAAGTAGTTGGGATTTTTGTCGCTCTAATACAGTTAGTGGAGGTTAGTAGTTATACTGGGATCGGCGTAGCCGAGTTGGCTTATCGCTGGTCTGATACGCCAAAGGTCCTGGGTTCGATCCCAGTTGAGTACAAGATATTTTTCTCGAGCCACTCCCGTGTTTCGGAGGACACGTTAAGCAGTCGCGGTTGCAGATAAAAGAAAAAAAAAGCAGTCGTTAAAAAAGCGGCGAGGTGGAACTATCCGTAAGGCTCTCCCCACCACGAAAAGCCATACGAATTTACTTTAGTAGTTATACTGAAGCCATCTGTACATTTGTAGCCACCTCCAAGAGTCCTTTATGAATTAATTTTTTCATTCGTTTTAAAAATTCCGTCTGAATTGACCCAATAGTATTAACATATTTTCACTTTCCCAGTACGTAAGTTCACTTTTCCGATAGCATAATTGTGTGGCAAAAAAATAAATACATTCTTATTCTCTCAAGAACAAAAGTGAGCAAAGTTTCGATTTCAAGTACTCCAAACTAAGCCCCAAATTTCTGAACGATCCTTCAGTTTCAGGAGCTCTTCAAATTCCTGTACAACTACATTAGTATAACTTCATTAATACATTCATTACTACATTAACTACATTTTTTTAGTATAACTACATTACATTTCAAGAGTTCCTCGAAAAACTGAAGGAACGTTCAGTAGTGTTCAAAGCTTTTTCTGATAAATATACAAAATATATATTAATAACATAATATAACTTAAAGTATACAGTTAATAGTCTCTTTCTCTGAGTGCCCATCCTTTCCGGATGTTGGCTATCAGCATGGCTATCTTCATTCAGTTGATGGCAATTCCAAATAGTTCATCTGATGTTCAGCTGAGTTAATAGTAAGTTGATTATAATGTCTTAATAAAATATCCCTCAAATAGCTTACAGCTAGAGGGATACTATTGCATTGTGTAATGTTCAAATAAATAAATAAATTTTGCGTTACATGAGACCCCATATTTATGGGTGCTACTATTACATTACTACCATATATCACGGATTGAATGATAAAATATATAATTGTATGTACAATATATATTCTTATATATAAAAATATATAACCGATACCTTGAACAAACTACAGAGCCCATCTTTACTACTATGTTTTCTCTTAACTGTGAGATTTTTCAAATACAGCAATAAAGGAGCCGTTAATTTTGTTTTAAAAACTTAGAAATAATTTAAAAATTAAAAATAATTTTTGACATATCAAAGTCAAAAATTTACACTTTTAAGTGGAAATTATGACTCTCGTTATTGCGTGCCGGCCGTTTCACTCTGTTGTCAAGAGCATCGTCAGACGACCCACAGTACACTCTGACAGTACTGAGTGACGGCAGTTTCACTCTGTTATCAAGAGCATCGTCAGATGACCCACAGTGCACTCAGTACTGTCAGAGTGTACTGTGGGTCGTTTGACGATGCTCTTGACAACAGAGTGAAACTGCCGTCACGCCATAACGTGAATCATAATTTTCACTTAAAAGTGTTTTCAAGTTTTTATTATATTAGTGGAAACAAGATGGATCTTCAACATCATAATTTTGTTTTGTTTGAAGATGCAACAAAGAGTAATCCTGACAAAACTGCATCAATATTCGAGTTTTGTGTTACATAACAAGTGCTACTACAATATTACGACCATATCACCAGACATGTTACAGAAACCACAATTACTATAAGAAACCCCAATAAGAAAATCCCAAAATCTTTTCCTTCAACAGAACATTCTTCCAGATGAAATCAATGATTGTTGACCAGTCACGTCTTTCACGCTCTCTGACTTTCATCAATGGCGAAATAAATAGTAACTTTACCCACCTCGAAAATCAAGGGGGAGGGGGTGAAAAGAAGGGGTTCCTATCAAACTTAGTTTCTTGTCAAATCAGACCGGGCAGTAGCAGCAAACTAATTCAAGTTTGTAGAGCTGAGGCAATCAGCTGGTCTGTGAATCGATACGTGGGGGGCGACCAGAAGGGGCCCCCTGAGGACCAAGGGGAGACAGAAAGGGGCCCCTCGAGGGGGGGAGGAGACCCCTTCCGATTTTGATTGTTGGCTTACCACCACCTCATGCGCGAGAATTATCGTATCTAACACGTGTCACCAGTGAAATTAATAATCTACTGACCCCTCCCACCCACTACCCAACCCCCTAAATCAACCCTTACCCCCCTGTAACTTGACCCAGCAAATAATCGCAATCATCCCCGTTCCTGGACTGGGTGTCACCTCGTTATGATAGCGATTAACGTTGAACGCCTGCGGAATTCAGCTGATTGTGACTTATTGATGTGGCGGACACGTCTCGTGAAGGCGAAATTACAATAAATGAGGTATCGAATGTGACAAGAGCAAATTTTATGCCGACCATTATTTTATATGAATATTAACGACTTGTGTACATTGCTTACATGAAAAATTATCTGTTTTTACAATAGTATCAGTACTTTTCGGCTCAAAGGTTTTTATCAAAATTAAACATTATAATATTTTTTCCACTGTTTTTAGTGTGCCGTTTTGAGTGAACTTTCAATTGTATAGCCTTCTAGTAAAAAAAAACATTTCAGTTTTTTAAAGTAGATTTTTTAGTGTATATGAATTTTCAGTGTAAATTAACCTTAATGTTTTGGATAACATAGGATAGTCACTTCATTTTTATTCTGTCTACCAATAAATAAATATAAAACACAATAGGATCATATTTTGTTGTGGACATTGTGGATTATGAGATTATGTGAACCTTCAAGAAGTACATCATGAGATTGAGATATGACATCATAGAAGTAATAGATCCCTACACTTTTGGTCTAAGACTCAAACGTAGAGGTGGTTGTAGCTGAAGGCTGAATGGAATGTCAAAGCCGACTGAACAGCGATCAGGAAGCTGTCGAATCGCAAGTTTTTCTTTGAAAAATAAAAAGGCTTTTATCGGTGTAGACTTAGGCTTTCGGCACCGGAATCCGATACGATGACGTTTTCTTTCCTCCTCCAATTCCCGATCGCTCTTTCACAGACAGAGGAATTCTTGTTTATGAAGAACGTCTTCTTCTAGATGGGTTCCAATCCAACTTTTTTCCTCTTTTGCGATGACAAAAAAAGGTGTGGAGAGAGAAAGAAGGAATGTATTTTTTTAAAAAAAGGATGAAAGACGAAGAAGGGGTATAAGAGAGAAATAGGGATGTGAAAGGGGTGAGAAAGAAATAGGGATCTAAAAGGAGTGTGAGAGAGAAAGAGGGATGTATAAGGGGAGTATGTGAAAGAGGGAATGTATTGTTTCTAGAAGAAGGATAAAGAACTATGAAGAAGGGGTGTGAAAAAGATAGAATGATGTGAAAGGGGTGTGACAGAGAAAGATGGATGTAAAAGGTCTGTGACAGAGAGAGAAAGGGTTGCGAACGGTGTGCAAGAGAGAAAGAAGAAATGAGTTTTTTAGAAAAAGGATGAGTAAGTATGTACAAGGGGTGTAAGAGAAAAGTCAAAGGAGGAAAAGAATGATATTACATTTCTTTTTATTTCGATGGAAGTCATTAAGACGTTGGAAATTGTCTCATTTAACTTTTTTTTTATTGTTGATGATTCCTACATGAGTCCCAGACTTGTGCGTGGGTGATGAGGTGAACAATTACACATAGATGCCAGATGGAGGAGTGGGATTCGAACCCACGACCGCTTAAACGACAGCAAGCTGAAGTGGTATTTATACTTATTGTATTTATACTTAGTATTGTAATTTTTACATTATTTAGTACATTTGCTATTATTACATAATATTTTTACATTATTTAGTACTGTAATTTGATATTTTCCAATACTCAGCAATTAGTTTAAGCTTGAGAGGTAGAAAAAAATTTACATTCTCAAATTCGCCTCATAAATTTCTTTTCAAAAGAATTTTTAATTAGTTGGCTAAATTCTTATCATACAGCAAATTCTTTTTTAAGCTCCAAACTATCGCCTCAATCCATTTCAAACTTCAAATAATAGAAAGTAAATGCGTATGGCTTTTATTGGTGGGTATACCCTTACGGGTAGTTCCACCTCACCGCTTGAGCCATGTTATGGGGAACATGGTGGACCTACAATTTTAGGTGGGTTCCGTACCGCCGGGAAGTCATTTTACAGCAGAGAATAGATTCTTCAAGTGGGGAAGTCAAACTAAGTATTGGACAGTACCACAATGTAGAGAAAATTGTACTAAAGTACAAATGCAACTTTAGGGAAGTGATAGCCGCGAGCCGTAGCAGGTATCTGTTCAATCAGAGAGATAAGCTGCATTCGCGTAGGTCCTGTTGGTAACGGTGACCGATTAGATCGGCCAGCAAAAAAGACACTGTTCTCTGCTGTAAAATCACTTCCCGGTGGTTCGGAACCCACCTAAAACTGTAGGTCCAACTCATCAATCACCATCATCCAACTCATTACCCACGCACAGGTCTCAGACCTATGTGGGCTTCATCCTAAAAAAAAAACTACAGAGGATGTAGATCAACAAACACACACAACTACAACACAGCCAACAACTGTTTCCGATTTTCTACAACAATTATATCACATCCACAATCCCTGCATCACAAAACTGACCTAAAAACTTTCAGCTGAACCGTTTATCAACTTTCAGAACACCACATGGCATTATCAGAGCTTGAAGTGCAACAAAACTAAAGCTCGAGGTAGAAAAGACAATCCGCTTCGTTGAAGAGTGGCCCCATACGCCCACAATAATTATTCTACCCTCTTTAGGGCCATATATATGCAGCCTTTGTGCTACAGAAATATATGTATATAATTGAGCGTTCGATATCAGCTCTGTCAGTATTCACGCTATCATACAAGTAGCGAGCGCCTCAATAATGAATGAATTCTGGTCACTATGCAATCATGGAAAACGAGCAGATTATCACTCCCATGTGTGAACGAGCTTTTTCGAGAGGCAACCATTTTCCTTCTCACTCCAACTTATCACAAACCTCATCTCCCCTCTCACTCTTTCACACGTAGAAACGAGATAATCCGACCCTGCCGGAGTACACAGAGGCAGTCCTACAAATTTGGGAACGGAGTAATATTACTGTACTGAATATTTGCGTATTGAAAATGGCGCCAGTTGTTATTGCTGTTGCTCTACTATGAGGATGAAGCCCACATAGGTCTGAGACCTGTGCGTGCGTAATGAGTTGGATGATGGTGGTTGATGAGTTGGACCTACAGTTTTAGGTGGGTTTCGAACCACCGGGAAGTGATTTTACGGCAGAGAACAGAGTATTTTTTGTTGGCCAATATAATCGGTCACCGTTACAAACAGGTCCTACAAGAACGCAGCTTATCTCTATCTGATTGAACAGATACCTGCTACTGCTCGCGGCTATCAATTCCCTTAATCCAACTGGAATAACCACTTATTGTCATTTAAGGGTTGTTGCAATGAAAACTCGGTTATAGAGATTTTGATGATGAATTTTGACATTAAAAAATATATATAGTAAATCATTGTTAATTTTGAATGGATTTTAAAGAATAAAAGGAGAAAAATTATCATTTCAACACATTAATTGAATTTAATGATAAAGTAAATTCGTATGGCTTTTCGTGGTGGGGAGACCCTTACGGGTAGTTCCACCTCGCCGTTTTTTTAACGACTGCTTTTTTTTATATGCAACCGGGTCCGACGGCTTAACGTATCCTCCGAAACATGGGAGTGGCTCGAGAAAAATATCTTGTACTCAACTGGGATCGAACCCAGGACCTTTGGCTTATCAGCGATAAGCCAACTCGGCTACGCCGACTCCAATTTAATGATAAAAACACAAGAAAAAATAAAAACATTTTGTAATACTCGTTTCCTTTTCCGGTCTCATTGATAACACATACTGCAAACGGGAGGACACCATTTGTACGACTGTCGTTTTGACCGACCTAGTAAACAGAGCTCAGTAATAAAGGTATGAGGTGGTTCAGTCACATCTAGCCAGGTTAGGTCAGGACGGTATGGTAACTATACCGGTATAGTTACTATACCGTCCTGAGGTTAAGTTAGGTTTGGGTATGCTGCGCTAGCAGTAGGTCGATCAAACTGTTAGGTCGTCCTAAAGGATACCACCCACTGTAAACATGTTGTAAATAACTATTGTTGTTTCTCAGTAGGGCTACTTAGCCGATTCTGCGTACCCAATCAGAAGACAGAGGGGCGTGGCCACCCCCCTTCCCCCCTCCCCCTGCTCAGACATTTTGTAAACGCCCACCCCTTCCCCCTGTCGCGGTCAGCCATTTTGTTTTTTAAGGTCACATACCCCCTTCCCTATGTGCCCCCACTTTATTCCCAATAGATTAAAGGGGGACCCCCCGCAAGCACCAATGAGAGAGGACCTATCCCCCTGACCCCACCTCTCACAGAAGGTTCCCAATAAATATAGAACATACAGCTTTATATCTATGTATTTGCTTTCAATTGTATATCTATATATACCTGCTTGCAATTACTATATCTATATTTGCTCTTATCCGTAACCCCCCGCCCCCCGCTTTAGCTATTAATTGCATCTGCACACTTGCCACCTCCTGCTGTGATTCTCAAAGCCCTCTCTTTCACACGTGCAGTGTTAATATACCCCCCTGCCCCCCACCCTCCACCCACCGATTTAGCTATTAATAATACTTCCGCCCCCTGCTGTGAAAAACTATTTCATAACGTTTAAAAGCAGAGCACGTGCACAAGTTTTTTATGTGACTCATTAAGCTGTGGAATAATAATCCTCTCTCTCTTTCTTTTTGAAAGAGAGGTTATTTCTACAATACCCCATGCTGTTTGCTCAAATAATCCGACCCCCACTTTCTCTCTCAGGTCATTAACCTTTGCATGAATAATCCTGTCTGTGTGAGAGAGAGTCTTTCTCTCTCACTCTCTCTCAGCTCATTTGAAGGTCACAAACATGTTTTAACCTGTCTGTGTGTGAGAGAGAGGCTTTCTCTCTCACTCTCTCAGCTCATTCATTAGCCTCGGTTGAAAATTCAAATATGCTTTGCAATAATATTAAACTCATCTATAGCTATACCAATAAGTAAACTGAATGACCAAAACATGGTATTATTGAATCACGTGCACTACCTTTTGAATCTCGTGCACTACCTTTTGAGGTGTGCAAGTGAAACTGGATCCTCCAATAGATTCATAGGCGCCTGCTATTAGTAACATGGTTTCTAGCCAAACCCAACACACATAATCACGTTTAGCATCATTAAATGTTGTTAGACACAAATAGGTGTAGAATGGTGGTGTACTTTTTCAGGTCATTAACCTTTGCATGAATGCACATGCCACGTTCTGTTGGTTTCCCCCTCATGATTAAAATTTTTTACATTTTTTATCCGCTAAATCATATAGAGCATCCCAAAGTTCGTTTGTATCTGAAATAATTTGTATGGGGGAATCGTTAGAACACCCATAGTGCAAATGACCCTCCTCACTTATAACTATATCTAGGAGATCATATATTTCAGATAAAATAGGATAGCAGAAATTCTCAGTTTTTGTTACAGACAAAGTTCCATCATCTGCCTCGGTTGAAAATTTAATATGCTTTGCAATAATATCAAACTCGCTTACTGAAATAGCCATCAGTAAACGGGATAGTTTTTTAAATTTTGTATAGCTGTAGCATCGCATCCTCCCTCTATGATAGTTAAACACATACTGAATGACCGGCGGTTTGTTAGTTAGAAAAAGCCTCCAAAGGAACGTCAACCTCACCGCCTTATTGGAGGTCACTCTTTTTTTTATTTGGGTAAAAAGAGGTTCGCACAGGGCTAGGTCACATAAACCTGTGCTATGGAGAAAAACCCATTGTAAAAATTTACATTTCTTTCAACTCTACTTGTCCGTTCTCATGTTCGCATATTAATACAAAATTTCTCTTGTTAAAATCTGTCAAGTTTTCATTATTTAATACGCTTTTAAATTTATCACATAGTAATAAATCGAAATAAGAGTCTCCCTCACTGTCGGGATCGTCGAGATTTAGTAACACTCTGCCTGTACCATAAATTATTGCGCTTTCAACGGTCAGATATGAACCGAGAGGTACTGATTCTAGAGGCAACACCTCACGTGCCAAAGCGTTGAATGCAGCCATGTTGAAACGACTCATCTTTCCTAATGATTCAAGCTTCTCAATTTCACTCCTTTTATGCATTCTCCCCAACACTGTTTGCGCAAGCACAGTTTGTAGCTTCTTCCTCAATTTGTAATAATTTTTTAACGCAAAGCCTATGCGGCCTGTACCAGGATAAATAATGGTTAATATCGCTCAAATTTACAGTGTTTAAAAAAATTTGTTTCAACTGTCTCGCAAGTCCAATGTTTTCACGAGTAGAATTTCTAATGGCATCCTCACACAAATCAAACCACTGCAGATATTCTCGTAATTTGTTCTCTAATTCTTTATCCGCACACATCCACTTCTGAGGATCCATTATCTACAACTAATTATTTATACAGCGGGATTAATACCGAAAAATTGATAGGTTTCCTACCAACGCCCACGCTACAAATTCTCACTTTGTGTGATTCCAACTCATAACCACAGTAAACGCATACGACCTTTTTTCCATCATAGTAAAATCCTTGTCTCGCATAATTTCTTTTGCTTGTTCTACTATAAAAAGCACAATTCCTCATACTTTTCATTCGATTATTTTCACAAGTATAATCCCCCTCCTCTCCTATCTTTGGAAGCGTGTTAGATGTTAATAGTTGCAAATAATGTTGTGCACTTATTAGAGCGCACCTCCCACCTTCTACATTTTTGTGTATGTTACAAACCTCAAAACACCACGTATCTTTAAACTTTGTGAAATTCGGTTTCGCGTAATATTCCGGTATGCAACGTACATCATTATGATACTTTTTCAAAAATGCCGCTTTTTCTGTTCCCTTTGTAAAAATGCAATCATACGCGCCGAGATATCCTCTCATCAATGAATCTGTAAACTCCGTCTCCCCCTCATCCCATAATATTTTATGATAATGTTGTTCTAACCAGGTAGCCTCGCGAAACATTTTCCAGCTCAAAGTAGATTTCGGAAAAGGAGGTTTAAAGTGTAGTACTACATAATTACCAGCCCGATCAACCAGCGCGAATTCTTTTAAAATTATTTGATTATTATCTCCCTTAAACCAGTGTAGATCCGCAACGGCAAAATTCTTCTTCTTTTCTTCCATGTCGCACTGTATTCCCACTGTACGTGTTTTTCCGTCTTCACTAGCCTCAAAATCTCCAATCGCCTCTTGAAACAGCGAAGAAGTGGACATGTTGCTCTCTCACACACGCCCACACGAATGATAAATTATTTTTTACATTTCACCTTTTAAACATCCCCCTACCGGCAATTTATTGTACTTCTCTAACTAATGAGGTTAAAGGTGTGTATTCCATTATTGAATCACTTATAAGAATACAATATGCCGAAGTCGAGTTTGGTAGTTCTTTACTAAATTCCATATCTAATCTTATATCTGTGGATGTTTTCAAATGGTCAGATTGGTGTGAACAGTCAATCACAATTATTGGTGATTTTTCGCAAAACGCTTTAAAATCAATAGCGTTCCCATGTTCTGCATTTATAGTGCGATTATAGTAACTCGGCGCGAAATCTAAAAACATACGGTACATTATCTGCTTATTCCCCAACAAATTATCATAGGGATAATATTGACTGTTTAGAAATAATTTAACGTTATACAACTCGCACGAATCAAAATCAGACATTGATTTATTAATAGCATTTTTCCGAGCCGTTTGAAAGGCTAAAATTACATAGCGTGGAACATCTAAATGCGATGATGTTTTTATCGCCCACGAATGAATTCTCGATGTGGCCATGTTTGGAAATTCGTGAATCTCCCATCTTCTAAACGCAAGTTTTAAAGGGCGATCAGAATCGAGTAATTTCAAAAATTTCAACCTTACGTGATCTTCCAAATGGATGTACGGAATTTTCCACTGTAGTTTATCAATTGTTAAAGAAACATTTGTTCCTGTAGCCGATTCAACGCAGTTTAGATCCGACGCACTTCTCAATAATACAAGCTCTTGTTTCAAGTTTAAAATTATTCGTTGAAAATCTTCGAAAAATGGTAACAAAAGTTTCAGCGGTACGCAAAAAATGAATTTATTATCCGTCAACTTATATCCATCTCTATCAAATCCTGCCAATTGGTATGTATTTGTATCGAAAACATTTTTCAAAAGCAATCCTTTAATTGTAGACGTAATTCCGACAAGTCTCGATTTCGCTACTTGCTGTCCCGCCAATTCATAACGTATCTCATCAAACAGATGGCCTACCACGTTGCTGACAAGTTTATATTCGGCATGCACCGGTGGATCCTCGGGTTTCGCACCAGGCTTTGTACATTTAACACTCCCCTCAATAAATAGAAAGGATTTACAAGGCAGTGTGTATATATCCTGCTGATTTACAGGAAGCCTTACTTCATCCGAATTACCTAGTTTCTGTCCAGAATATGTTGTGTGCGTGTGAAATTCGTACTTAGTAATATCCGAGTAAAATTGAATTTGACTATCGACATCTAGAATTTCACTTATTGCGGCTCCCGACATTTTTCCAATTAACTATAAATCCCAATTTTTCTAGTATTCTCGCGTTTTTAGCTGTTAATCTGTTTTTCGGCGTTAACATAGGTGTTAACGCTACTGAGCTTAAACTCCTACTGACGCTTTCTCTGTTCTCATCTCGACGCTTAGGTACGGCATTGAATACAATAAAACCCATCTTCTAACTTTTCTCACGAATATGTAACCTCACAGTTATACTATCCCCTCGAAAATCGATAAGTGATCCGTCTTGATCGGTTACCGTCACATTAATAAACTGAATTCTGCGCGTATTGAGAGGTACATATATAATTTCTGCGGGCGTTTCATTAATCAAATAACCGGGCGGTACCCTCGGCAGAAATTCGTAAATAATATGCTTTTCATCTCCGTTAGCGAAGCTTCCACATGCTAAATTACATGACACCACGATTGTATTAATATGACTGATCGAGACTAAATGATTTGAATAATGCCATGTATTTGCTTCGAGTAGAAGTTTATCAAACCCAAGTGTCTTACCAATTGAATCGTCAAAAGTTAAATCTACTGGTTTATCGGAATAAATTCCAACTTTCATAGTGTTATTATTCGGTTGTATAACAAGACTCTCATCGCTCAAGTTCAATTTCAACTTTATAGCGCTTATTATATTATCAATTTCGTACGATCCTGTATCAAGATTCACCAGTTTATCTCCATATTTAAAACTGGAATTTTTCCCCCTTATTATATTCGGTATACTATTAAACGTCCACAAGTTAACCAATCCAATTTCCCATTCGCGATTTTTATCCAATTCCAGAGCGTGGTTTAAATTCTCATATAGATTACTTGTTTTTGAGGTTAGTGTAATAACAGCCATCACTCACTCAGCTAATGCTTTCAACACAAGCGTAAAATTACAACTGGTTAGCAAGAAACAAAATCACTAGGTGCCCACAAATGTCTGTGTTTACACGCTGCAATTGGTTGGTATTATAGAATATTTTTACATTATTTTCTTTTTCCCAATATTTTGCCAATTCGCGTGGCGGTTGCAAGTCACCGATCGGATCAAAATAATACACATTTTTTCCTCGTTTAATATATGCAGTCCAATGTGTTCCCATTCCAATCTGTTTGTCTAAATTAACAATTGCGAGCTCATTATTTCGAATTTTACTCGGAAGTGTATCAATCATATATATGCCCCTTAGTGGAATATCTAATAATTTGCACCATTTTATCAGGTCATAGTTTGACAGCGGGCCGTTCATCTTTGCGTTTTTCTCTGTCTTTTCCTCTGCTTTTTTCCTCCTTGCTTCTTTTTAACCTTAGGAAATAGTGTTACACCGTATTGGGTGGGAGGTACTAGTATTCTTCCGCCTGTTGGATATGGTTTCAGATAAAAACCGCGACCAGCAATATGATTTTTTAACCTATTGATCGCCTTTTGTCTAATACTATCACTATGCGTTTTTCTAACTCCTCTCGTTTTTCGTTTTCTCAAACCGCCACCAAATGCGGATTTCGCTTTCATAATGTTTGTAACAAGATAAGAATATGCCCTCTCAGATAACCCCGTTTTTGGGTCCTTGAAAATTTCCCAAGCTCCATCTGCCAAGTGCCTGTCAGCCTCCGCCCGCGTCTTGTTATCAGACGCTCAGGAGTAAACTATATCGTGCGTCTTACATAAATCATCAAGACGGTTTATTCCTTTATCTCCACGTGCTAACCTCGACCTTAACCTCGTTCCTGGACCGCAGAAATTATACCCATCTAGGTGCGCTTCTACAGGTAACAGGTCAACCCCCCTATTTATCACTGTACCCAAAATATTCCCAATTTTTGATAAAATACCTCTACCACGCTTACGAACAGTGCGGCGCTTTTTCTTAACAGTGTTCATCCTTTAAAGGTTAAACATAAACTGAACTGTAATTACTACTACTACTACTACATAATTGATTAGTTTTCTTCAAAAGAAAATTCGATTTTTCATTAAAAGTCTTGGCACAATTTGCAAGAACGCTATAGTATTTGTAGAAATTACAAACTGTTTCTCGCTCATCAACCATAAATTTATACCAATGTATCAACCCAATTTCAAAGGAAATTGGTGTTTTATAATACGAATTAACGCAAGATTTAATATTGAATAAAGTATGATTTCTCAGTGAAGTTGACGATCCAAAGGAATTGAAAAGAAATTGCGTATCATTTCGTTTCTCATGCAGATTGCACGATTTATCTTTATTTAAAAGTAGTACTGTGTTTAGACAGCATAATAGAAATATAAATAGTACTATCGTTTTCCACACGTGCCGCATCGCCAAAGCACATTCCATGTTGACAGATGTAAACATACTGATAAAAATAGAACACCGTGTTGAGGGGGAGAAGCGAGCGCGTGCCAGCGAGAGCTTCCTGCGAGCTTCCTTCTTTTAGGTGCTTACCTACTCCAAAGAGGAAGGATGCTCATCGCATCCCGCAATCCTTTTTTAGCTAGCCGCGCACACCGCTAAAAGATCATTCGCGTTTTGAACGTCATAGTTATCGGATCAAAAAAGTGCGATCATCTTTATCAGTTTGAAAGTGTCACAACAGTTTGAACTTTAGCTATCCGCGCACAGCGATAAAAGAGCATTTGCGTTTTTGAACGGCACAACAAGAAGAGTGATCATTTTGAAAGCATCACATCAGTTTGAAACAAAGGTGAGCAATAATAATTCAAATATTTATTTACATTAATCAATTATAACAAACTCGAAATAAAGCCACAAAATAATCAAACTCATAAAAATTATCTTCAACCCAATCACGCATTTTTACAAGTTTTTGGCTAAATACTGTTAGTGCAAAAAATCTTGCATATTAAATTGGAGCAATTGTAATAGAAATAGTAATTGTTCAATAATATTTACAATAAATCTTCTCACACCTGATTAATGCAGACGACATCTCCATAATCTGATAATAAGTGTGCATAATCCAAATTTTTAAACATCAATCTGATCCATTTTCCCTATTTTGTATGTTTCAGTTCCAACTAGAGGTGTTTCAACTCTACAACAGAGTGCAAGTGATTCCTCGGCTTCCTTCTCGTGCAGGTTTGTTTGCTTTTTCAATTAATTCTCCTCCTTCTCCTCCTTCTCCTTCTCCTCCTCCTCCTCCTTCTCCTCCTCCTTCTCCTCCTTCTCCTTCTCCTTCTCCTCCTTCTCCTTCTCCTTCTCCTTCTCCTTCTCCTTCTCCTCCTCCTTCTCCTTCTCCTCCTTCTCCTTCTCCTCCTTCTCCTCCTCCTCCTTCTCCTCCTCCTCATCCTTCTCCTTCTCCTCCTCCTTCTCCTCCTTCTCCTTTAAGACTGTTCTTATTATATATACAAAATGATGAATGACACAGTTTTTTCGAATCTGCAATAATTACTTTACAATATACACATTGCAAATAACCCGTTTTATGTAGAAAAAATCCATTACTCGCGAAATATTCAGCATTTCTTTTAAAAACCAATATCCTCTTATTAAATGAGTTTGACCAGTGAGGCATCGATCTTTGATAAAATGTCTTTATTCGCTGGTCGTAATCCCGAAGATTATTAAAATTTTCATTCTCGATAGAAATATTATGCATTCTCCTCCACCCACAATTCGGACTATGTTTTTCATGTTCTTTTTCGGGATCGTCTGTTATTAGCCATTTTTCCAAACCAACTAAACAAAACACGCACTGCACTGAGTCTGGTGGCGCCTTGAATACAAATCCCAGTTTAGCTAAATGTTTAGGCGATAAAAGGGGAGATTCGAATTTTTTCCATCTCTCATCAAAACTTAATAACCTCAATCTTTCGTACATTAAAACGTGTGATTGATCCATAGTGTGCCGATCAACTTCTAATCCACTACTAACTTGTTTGTTTTAGATCAGTTGTACCAGCGGAGTGTAAGAGAGCACACATCTGAGTGAGAGGATACATCTGAGAGAGAGCGCACATCTGAGAGAGAGCACACATCTGAGAGAGAGCAGACATCTTAGAGAGAGAGAGTTCATCATTTGCCATCACCCTTTTACAATGTAAGTAGCGATTATTGACTGTGCATTATTTCGAATTATTTTTCTCGGTAGAAACTATTATTCTGCAGAAATCACACTGCATGCGAGTATCTCCATTCAACTAATTCTGCTGTCGATTGTTGTACATTGGAGGAGTAAACTTACGTTCAGTATTCCTACTTAGTTTTACCAGCACACTTGAGTGTTTGAAATAATTTACAATTTTTCCCACACCGAAATCTTCTGGACGAATTACACAAAAATTTATCAATTTTGTTGTTACACATATTAAATGTATGATAGACGCCATTACACGATTCGTGATGGTTATCTGCAATATGTAATTGCATTATTCGATAAAAACAAGTATCTGAATTACATTCTCCAATAAATTGGTGTAATGGTTCATTGAGCGCAGGATTTATACACATGCAATAGTGTCCATATTCTCTTCCATAACACTCATAACGGTGGAAGCGTAATTTATGTATTAATTGTTTTTCGAACGAGGATTTATTTTTAATAAACTTTTCTTCTTCCTCGTCTACCGCCACGTTTATATCCATAGATATAATCTGTTTCACACTCATAATCTTTTTTAACCTTTCAGTTGGAGAACACAGTGGAATCGCTTCCTTTGAAAGTCAATCATTCGTAATTTAGAATAGTCCGTGGTGATCAACTTCTAATCTGCTACTAACTTGTTTTGTTTTAGAAAGCAGAACGATTTCACAATGGCTCATACGACGGAGAAGATTCGAGGTTTGAACGGCAGCGCAGCTAGATACAGATTCACGTATCTGGAGGAGGAACGTGACATCAAATCTACGCTGGAATCAAGCAGGGAGGAGGCGCTGCAGCTTATCGTCGACGAGTCGCACCGGTTCAACGGGAATGTGAAGTGCTTTATTGTTTTAAACGTTCTCATGCATAAAATAGTGTTGTTGGGTGAAGAGAACGAACAAGTATCAGCTATCGTGAACTTCCATAGCTATTCTGCACAAATTGAGCAGTGTGCTTCAAATTCTATCGATTTAAACAATTTTTTTACAAATGCTATTGTAAAAATTTTATCTTCTTTTGACAAGTTTGTGAGGTTTGGGAGTGGGTGGGTTATAAAAAAGATCCAATCGTTGGATCTCAACATAATTAGGCATACCGCGATTCGTGGTTCCTCATCCACATATGTAGAAACCCCCGATTTTATTAAGAAGAAGAAATGCGTAATTAACGTGAAAAACCCCAATGATGAAAAATGCCTTTTGTGGTCAATTTTATCTTTTTTTCATCATCGTCGAGGTACACATATGAGTGTTGAATATTTGAGCAAGTTTGCTCACACAGTCAACACAAACGGGGTCAACTTTCCTTCCAGTTTGCAGGACATTAAGAAATTTGAAGCTTTAAATCCTGATATATCCATAAATGTAATTGCATATGATAAAAACGTATTTTTCCCGTACAAGTGTAGCGCTTACAGAAACCGTACTCATCAAATTAATCTTTTGTTGCTAACAAGCGAAACTTATCCGCGAAAATCTCATTTTTGCCTCATCAACACCGCAAACGGGAAAAACGGGTTGTCTCGGCTCTTGAGTCATCTTACAAAATCGCATGGAGAGGTACATGTTTGTGAATTTTGCTTTCATCGCTTCACAACAAATAAATCGTTGAACGTGGATGGAAAACTAAATTTGGAGAAGCACAAAGAGCACTGTTCAAAATTCAGCCCGCAGAGAACAGTGCTTCCCAAAGAAGGGGAAACTCTCAAATTTACAAATTATACTGCAACATTGAAAACAAAATACACAATTTATGCCGATTTTGAATCATTTATTGTACCGATAAAGAGTGGGGAAGAAGAAGAAGAAGAAGAAGAACCGCACATCACAAGTAGCTTTACAAAAAAGACAACCCGTCACATTCCCTGTGGATATTGTTTTGTAGTGGTGAACATAGAGGGGGAAATTTGCCACGGACTGATCATCTATCGGTCGCGAGATATGGGGGAGAAGATCATTGAGAAATTTCTAGATGAAATTACAAGTGTGGGAGAACTGCTCTATCGGGATATGAAGAGTGAAATCCCAATGTTTGAATTGAGTGAAGAGCAACAAAGAGATTTTAATAGTGCAGAAAAATGCGGTCTATGTGGAAAAATATTCGCGAAAAATGACATCAAGTGTAGGCATCACTCGCACGAAACAGGTGAATTTATTTGCGCAGCTCATCAAGCCTGTAATTTAAATGGGAAATCACCTGATTTCATACCCTGTTTTATGCACAACTTTGGGGGGTATGATTGCCATCATATTGTGCAGGCATTAGGCAAGTGTAAAAAAACAATACGCTGCATTGCTCCTTCAGCAGAGAAGTTTTTCTCAATCACGGTGGGAAAAATCAAGTTTTTGGATAGCCTAAAATTCATGAACGCTTCGTTGGACAGTTTGGTGAAAAATTTGTCAGAAGGACAACAGACAGAGTCAAAATTCAAATCTATGTTTGCAGTGTTTAAAAGCGTTGAACAACGACAACTGCTTATTAAAAAAGGAGTATACCCCTACACATATATTGACTCTCCGCAGAAATTTGAAGAAACCTCCCTTCCCCCAATCGAAAGTTTTTACAATGATTTGTCGGATTCGCCTTTAGAAGAAAGGGAGTACGCACATGCACAGAATGTTTGGCAAACATTCAAGATAAAGAATTTGGGAGATTATCATAATTTGTATCTGCTTTGTGATACACTCCTTTTGTGTGACGTTTTTGAGGATATGAGGTCATCAATGTTTGAGAAATATGGTTTGGATGTGACTCATTTTTTAAGTCTTGCGCATTATTCGTGGAATTGCATGCTGCATTTCACAAAAGTTGAACTCGGCTTGATAACAGATATAGATATCTACTTGATGGTCGAGCAAAATGTGAGAGGCGGTTTAGCTGTAATACCCCATCGGTATGCTGAGGCTAACAACCCTTATATGGGAGCAGATTTTGATGCAAGCAAACCGACAAGCTATATACTCTATCTCGATGCGAATAATTTATATGGGTACGCAATGTGCGAACCTCTGCCTGATGGAAATTTTCAATTTCTATCTGAGGATGAAATCAGTCAAGTTGACTTTTTCAACTTGGCTGATGATTCAGAGTATGGGTACATTCTCGAGTGTGATCTCCAATATCCCAAAACGTTACACAACAGACACAATCATTTTCCGCTAGCGCCGACAAAAGAAGAAGCACCTCAGCATCTATTGTCTGACTACCAGAAACATGGGGGACAGAAATCGTCGACAAAACTATTGGCTACACTGTACGATAGGGAAAAATACGTTTTACATTATAGGAATTTAAAATTGTATGTACAACTAGGAATGTGTCTTAAACGCATTCATCGTGTCGTAAGGTTCACGCAATCTCGCTGGCTTAAGCCCTACATCGATTTTAACACAGAGTGTAGGAGAAATGCTAGAAATACATTTGAAATTCAAAATTTTAAGGCGATGAGTAACCTTATTTTTGGAAAATCTTTACAATCCGACCGCACCCACTGTCAGGTAGAGCTTGTCACCGATGAAAGGAGATTGGATAAATTAATATCGAAACCTCTGTGCAAGCGATGGCATATTTACAATGAAAATGTAATCGGAGTGTTTCTAAGAAAACCTGAAATCTCGCTGAAAAAACCAATTTTTGCCGGCTTCACTATTTTAGATTTGAGCAAACACCTCATGTTTGACTTTCATTACAACAAGATTTTGAAAATGTACCCTGTTGAATGTGTGAAGCTGCTTATGAGTGATACAGATTCTGTTTTGTACAGTATAAGAACAGAGGACGTCTATTCCGACATTAAGAATAACCTAGATTGGTTTGACACAAGTGATTATCCTCCGTCACACATGTGTTACTCTTTAAAAAATAAGAAGGTTGTTGGGAAATTTAAGGACGAAGCAAATTCAAAGATCATAACACAGTTTGTCGGTTTGCGTCCCAAGCTGTATTCCTTCAAATATATGGATGATGCAGCTGTTATTACAAAGAACACGGCGAAAGGTGTGAAAAGGAATGTTAAGGATAGGTGCTTATCATTTGATTTATACAAGAAGTGTTTATTTGAGAGAAGCACACATTACGAGAGGTTCAACATGATAAGAAGTTATTCGCACAAGATTTATCAAATAGAATGTGCAAAAACGGCTCTCTCGTGCTATGATGATAAAAGATACATCATGCCCAATTCGGTTGACACCTTGGCATGGGGTCATTACAGAATAGGTGAGGAGGGGGAGGAGGAGGAGGAGGAGAAGGAGGAGGAGGTAGTGAGAGGGGTGAAGAAGTAAGTAGAACCTTCCTCTCCAAGTGCGCAGCAGTGAGTGAGTAGTGGAGAAGGAAGGATGCCTGTTGTTTCACAAAAAGAGGGTGGCTAAAAATAGATTACCTACGCGTCGCGTGCCTAGCCAGTTGAGATACAATCGCGCGTGTGTGATGTCGACAAAAATGAATGAACTTAGACATAGATTAGCACAAGAATTGCATTCTGTGCCAAGAGTACATTTTAATAGGAGAAAATATGAGATTAAAAGTGAGGTGGATCTGCTTCAGGCAGATTTAATTGATATGAGCTCGCTGGCGAGAGATAATTCAAATTTTACTTTTATTTTAGCTGTAATTAACTGTTTTTCTAAATATGCTTATTGTGTGCCAATAAAATCCAAAAGTGCCGGCTCTGTGTATGCTGCACTTGAACCAATTATTCGTAAAAATAAAAATGTTAAATTTTTTCAGACAGACCAAGGTACCGAATTTTTTAATACAAAAGTAAAAGCATTATTGGATAGGTATAATATTAAACATTACCATGTTTTTAGTGAGAAAAAAGCTGCAATAGTCGAACGTTTTATTAGAACTATTAAATCAAAAATCTATAAATATTTAACGCAGCATGGAACAAAACGATGGGTGGGAGCATTACCAACAATGGTTAAAGAGTATAATAATGCTTTCCACAGAACAATTCAAATGCGCCCATCTGATGTTCGCAAAAAACATCGAAATCATATAATAGCATCGCTTAATAAGGCGGCCAATGAGAACTTACGTTTGAAATCTAAACGAATAAAACCGAAATTTAAATTGGGCGATGTTGTACGCATTAGTAAGTACAGACAGGTTTTCGACAAATCGTATAATATTAATTGGAGTGGGGAATTATTTATAATTCATTCAGTCTATCCGACTAAGCCACCTACTTACATCTTGCGTGATTTGAAAGGGGAAATAATTTCTGGCCGTTTCTACGAAGAAGAAATGAAAAAAACAAAGCTGGATGAGGAGGAGCAGAAAGTTTATTTAGTAGAGAAAATTATAAGGAAAAATAAAGATAAAATATTGGTTAAATGGTTAGGTTTCAGCGAACCTACATGGATCGAGAGAAAGAATTTACTAGGTTAAGAACTGTATTGTAAATACTATGTATTATATTGTAAATAGTATGTATTATATTGTAAATAAGCGAAATGTTGTATATTGGAAAAGAACTGAAAAATATTATCAATAAATTGATATAATATGTTGAAGCATGTGTTTTATTCAGTTATCCATTGGCTATCATAGTGATACAATGGTAAAGGATACGACCATACCCATCATCAATTTTGATGAGGTTATTACAGGTAAACCGAACATTGGCAAGAGTAAAAATGGTAGTTTATTACCGCATAATGCACGCATTATCCTGATTGGAAGATCCAACAGTGGTAAGACAAATACGTTATTGAATTTGATTTTCAATAAAAACGGATTGAAATTTAAACATTTATACTTATTTAGTAATTCTTTGTATCAAGATAAATATGAATTTTTGAAAAAGGTGTTTTCAAAGATAAAATGTGTTACTTTTCATTTATCAGACAATACTGATATGATAAAGCATCCCAACAAAGTTGAGAGAAACTCTCTTGTCATTTTTGATGATTTACAATTAAGCAATGTACCTCAAATTCGTAATTACTTTACAATGGGTAGACATCGCGAAATTGACACAGCCTACTTGGTACAAAGTTACGGATCTATTAAAAAACATCACATCCGAGATAACGCAAACATGCTAATTATTTTTAAACTTGATCAATTAAATTTGAAATTAATTTATAGGGATTTTGTAGGGGAAGATATGAGTTTCAGTGAGTTTAGAAAACTATGTTGGGAGGTGTGGTCAAAAGGTGCTCACAAATTTGTTTCTATTTTTACTGAATGTAAGGCTGAAAATGGAAGATACAGAGAGCAATTGGATAAATTCATAAAGATTCCTTTGCAATGAGGTAACTTCGGTGTTTGCACGTTTTTTGTTCATTCAACGTCGCGGCATTAATGGAGAAAGTTAATATGCGTAAGAAACGCAGTCGTGCTGCTCCTACCGCAGCATCATCTGTTGGGGAGAGAAGCAGTTTAATAGATAGAATAAAAAAATTGAGAAAAACTATTATTGAAAAACACAGAAATTTATTGGGTTTTCAAACACAGAGTGAGGAATTTAATCGTAAAAGGTTGGAACCAATAATTACTCCATTAATTGAACTCAAAAAGAGCACAATCTCTGCCAATGAAACAGTAAAGCGCGAAAAAGAACACAAGGTTGAACCGCTGGTAAGGGAGAAGGAGAAGGAGGAGGAGGAGGAGGTGGAGGAGAAGGAGGATGGGGAGGAAGATGTAAATATTTCTGCTAATGATAAATCTGCTTTCTTTGATTCGACTTTGAATATTACTAACCGTCGCACTCGAATAGAAGAAATTTTAGACAACTATTTAGGTGTGTTTCATAACGAGAAATTAGATAATTCTATTCCTTACGGTATACGTTTTGATCATAAACAAAATTTATATTTTATCGGCGATGAGCCCGTAAGTTTTGATGATGTTTTTATAACTGTCGGCGAACAAAGGTTTAGAATGACTCATGGTTTGTTGGAGCTATTGTTTAACAGTAGACCAAATTCAAATCTCTACAATAACAAAGATTTGGCGAAATATAAAAAAATATTATCACTGACATCTGTACATATTAATAACCAGGGTTACGTAATTCGCAATTCTGGTAAAAAATCTCAAATTATACAGAAACTTTTTCCACCCAAAAAACGTTCAAAGTATGGGAAAGGATTATTGAATTTTGTTAGAAATAAATCACGTGATAGAAACTACATATTCTGGGATGATGTTAACGAACTAGTCGAACGGTTATTTATTTTAATGGGTTCAAAAAATGCAGGAAATTCAGCTCACGATATTGAAATCGATTCGATATTACAAGAACTGCGAGAAGCTAGCTTTATACAGTAAAAAAGCGAGGACAGGCCGTGTTGGCAGGAAGCTGTTCGGTAGAGCGAAAGAGGAGAGAAAGAAATATGAGAGAGATGAGGCTGGGTGAAACCGGCTGTTGCGAAAGAGGAGGTTAGAAGGAATGCGGTGAGGGCGCCTCCTCACCCCTCTGCGAAACATCGTGTAAAGTGAGAATAGCCGACTAAAGACATGAGCTGGGGTGGTGACGTCAGTGCTGCCAGCGCGACTCATCTTGACAAGCAACACAAATCGGAACCTCTCCGCTAAAGCGGGTGTACCGAGGTGTTGATAATTAATTTCGACATTCGAACAATGAACACCGATCGATTCGGTAGGATGCATACAGTGCATGCGAAGCAATTAGAGGAGTTAAAAAAATTAGTAGCGAATTTTGACAAGTTGAAATTTGAATTGAGTGAGTTGAAGAAGGATGTTTTAACTAGAACAGAATTTAACAATGAAAGAAGCCAACTTGTGTCGTTTGAAAATCTCAATAGTGGATTAAGTATAATTAACAATGTGTTGGAAAAACGCATGCATGATTTAGAACAGGTTGTTTTAACTAGGAGAGAATTTGAGCAGGAGAAGGCTAGTGTGCTGGTGAGTAGACATACCCTCAATAATGAGATGAAAATTATTAGCAAAGAGGCAAAGGCAGAAAGAGATAAACTACTCACTCGAGATGAATTCAATAGGGAAAATTTACTCACTAAAAAAGAGTTTATAATTGAAAAAGCAGGATTCATCTCATATGAACAACTTAACACAGCTGTAAAAATATCACAGGACCTATTAATGGATTATGTGCATAATAATCGAGATTTCAAGAGGCATTTAAATGATCTGATGTATAGATATGCCTATTATTTGATAGAAAAATGTGTAATGGCTGCCAGAACGTTTGATTATAAAGAGTTGGAGGGACGAGGACTATTGCCAGAACATACTGTCAGCGAATTTCTTCGGCTTATTGGGATGGATGAGCCGACGATAAAATATGATAGTAGTTTGTTTTTACCTCCTCAACAAGAACGCCTATTACAACGCTATCAATCTAGGAATCGGGGAGTGTAGAAGCATTCTATTTCTGTGTACAGTCCCCCAGCTGCTAGGCACGCGTTGCGACTGTTAAATTCTAAGGTTAATGACCTGAGAGCACGTCTCTCTCACACACACACACACACACACACATAAAACATGTGCACGTGCTCTGCTTTTAAACGTTATGAAATAGTTTTTCACAGCAGGGGGCGGAAGTATTATTAATAGCTAAATCGGTGGGTGGAGGGTGGGGGGCAGGGGGGTATATTAACACTGCACGTGCGAAAGAGAGAGAGGGCTTTGAGAATCACAGCAGGAGGTGGCAAGTGTGCAGATGCAATTAATAGCTAAAGCGGGGGGGCGGGGGCGGGGGGTTACGGATAAGAGCAAATATAGATATAGTAATTGCAAGCAGGTATATATAGATATACAATTGCAAGCGTGTATATATAGATATAAAGCTGTATGTTCTATATTTATTGGGAACCTTCTGTGAGAGGTGGGGTCAGGGGGATAGGTCCTCTCTCATTGGTGCTTGCGGGGGGTCCCCCTTTAATCTATTGGGAATAAAGTGGGGGCACATAGGGAAGGGGGTATGTGACCTTAAAAAACAAAATGGCTGACCGCGACAGGGGGAAGGGGTGGGTGTTTACAAAATGTCTGAGCAGGGGGAGGGGGGAAGGGGGGGTGGCCACGCCCCTCTGTCTTCTGATTGGGTACGCAGAATCGGCTAAGTAGCCCTACTTTTCTCATTTTCTTCGAATGTCTTTCTCACTCCTATGTGTCAAATGTATGTTCTAGGG
This sequence comes from Conomelus anceps, assembly GCA_948455865.1. Classification (NCBI taxonomy): domain Eukaryota; kingdom Metazoa; phylum Arthropoda; class Insecta; order Hemiptera; family Delphacidae; genus Conomelus; species Conomelus anceps. Next base: position 5,329,892 of record OX418219.1, read on the forward strand.
TTTTCAAGAATTTGCCAGAAGTTTCCAGATTATGCTATCAGTTTCCAGAACTTCCTGGAACACTTTCAAACAGTATATAAAGAGCAATCCTTGTAAACAGTAGTTTAGTTGTGATTCGAACGTTCAATGTGATAAAATGCTAAACGAAAGAGTGGCAGTCAATTGTTCAGACTTCGTTTTGAGAGACAGTTTACAGCCTAAAAGTTCACACACATACTCAGTGCTATTATTGTGATTATCAAATACCGCAACAGACTGTGCTTCGTGAGTGTTCCATTTATTTATTGAGTATTCAACTGCTTTCTAGACATTTCTTTTTACATTTTACATCATTGATCAGTTTATTGGTTAGTTATCTATTAAATTATTGATCGGCCTATTCAAAGTTAGTAATTAGTTTTTCTACAGTGATATAGAAAATTCATTACTAGCGGAACTTTAATGAACTGTTTGTTTTTTACTAGTTTTTCTTGTGTGATATAACTGATTAGTGCGTGTTGTAATTTGTGCAAATGCAGTCCGAGTGTTAATTTCTAATGTTGCCAGTATTATTTTAGTGATACAGCCCATAACATTATAAATAAAAAATTGAACTAGTAACAAGATATTCCCCATTAGACTGTGAAACTTTATTCAGCGTATAACTCAAAGCTTGATTACTGCAATACTTAATGGACGAGACTTCAAAATTCAAAGTTGCTAGAGCCTAATGGAAGATAATGCTCTTGTTTTGGAGAAAAAAGCTTTCAAACTTCTGTTAGCAATCAGTGCCGTTGCTGGTAATATCCAATGGATTGCTAATTGTAAAGTTTTCATGTCGGGCTGGAAGCCATCAAGTGGAACACAAGTGAAATGGAACTGACTTCCTTTATAATTTGTCCTTCTTTTATCCAATTTGTAAACAATACTTCTAAAACAAACTCAACAATTATTTTATTCAGATCTTTGGGATTAGAATCTAGAATGAATGGTTGGTTCTTGGACCAAATACTTTGTTTTTTAATGGTTTATACCATTCATTACACTTTTGTTTCAATCGATCAGCAATAGTTATTGAAATGGAGGTTCATTCTATTATTGAATCAAACATGATTATTTCCACAAATTGATTCAATGATTCGTCACATACGAAATTATTGAAATGTAGGCTTTTTGCAATTGTTCATTATTTCAGCCTCAAATATTGGATTGAACTTGATAGTTCACTTTTTCCAAAAGATTGACATTTGGGAAAAAATCATTATTGTTCATTCCACTTTGGATAGATTCAAAAGAAGTTGATAATATTATTATTCCTTCAAGTGTAAGGGTGACCGATTGGATTGGCCAGCAAAAAATACTCTGTTCTCTGCTGTAAAACACTTCCCGGTGGTTCGGAACCCACCTAAAATAGTAGGTCCACCATTTTACCAATAACATGGCTCAAGCAGCGAGGTGGAACTCCCGTAAGGGTCTCCCCACCAATAAAAACCTTACAAATTTACTTTTTTACTTTCAACCAACGTTTTTACTCTTCAAGTGTAATGTCTATACAGTTGTTAATACTGCGAGTTCATTTCATGTACAGTAAATTTTTTTAGGAAGCAATTGTTAGCTAATTGTATGCCTATAATTATCATGATTGTATTGAAACGAAAATCCCTCACCAAGTGGATTTATTGGCCAAAAATGCGTGTACTGATATTAAACATTAAACAAAATTCCTTCATTGGAATAACATAATATTAACTAAATGAGAAAGAATAAGGAACATAATTGAGCCAAAATTAAAGCAATTTGGATAGATTTTCCAACAAATCTGATAGATTTTTGCCTGTTGCCCCCCCCCCCCTTCCATCAATAAAGGTTGGACACAGAAATGGCGCATTCGATTTATTGGTATTGGAGAGGCAGAAGCAGCCATTTAATTAGAATATTATTTCCAGAGAAGTGTTTTTATTTTATTTGTAATGAGCCTTCATTATGAGAAATACCTCTTCAAGTTAAAAATACAATCTGACGCTGCTTCCATAACACTTGATCGTTTACCATTAATCAACTTTCACCTTAGGAAATATGAGAGCAATTTTCTGTGGCAAAATTTCATGGTTATGGATAAATAGGAGGCAATTATATTTTCCTTTTACTATTCCAAATTATTCTTCAGTCGTTGCTTGCTGCTTAAAACTTCGAAATAATAGGTAACACTAAATCAATGATCAATCATTTGTTATTTCCACTTTCTATTTTATCTGTCTGTTAAAAGCGTTCCGCATGGCTTGAATTTTGATAAATGTCATAGATTTGTTCACCTCTTTCCTCCCTTCCAATATTTTTATTATTATTTATGGCAACCTATATTTCTGAAGAGAAATTCTACATTTATCTCAAACATTGCTACTGTTTCCTAGAAATAATCTTTTTTCTCGACTTTATTGATATTTCCTTGCTCATTTCCATGCCCCACATAATTTTAATCATTTTTCTCTCTTTTGTACCTCTGCAACAAATATGTGAAACGACATAATCAATTCACAACAAATAATAAATTGTTCATATTCAAATAATTCGAATTTCAGTCAATTTTTCTTTCTTATTTGTACTCCTGTTTCTGTATCCAATCTGTTGAACGACATTATCAATTCAGAAAAAAAATTATCATTTACAGTAGAAAAATTTGACAGCCGCGAATATCAATATTATAAGGAAACAAGGAAATCAAACCATCAAAATAAATGAATGTGGCGATTTGTAGTACTTTTGTAAGTTCATGATTTGTAGACGAGAAGAAGTCTTGTAATATTTGATACTTTAATTGAACACTTGTGTATTTCTCTACTACTACCCTCCTCTAATACCAGGATTTGAAATATAATGTATTTTTCAACAGAATAGATTTCAGCAATTAAAATTTCATTGTAACAGGGATATTTTCCAATTTTGATTGACTATTGTCATTGACAGCTGAATTATTGTTTTGGAATTTATAACCGTAAGCCGTAGCAGGTATCTGTTCAGAGATAAGCTACGAACTCCTGGGCCCTCTTTGTAAGAAGGGTAACCGATTGGACTGGCCACAAAAAATACCCTGTTCCCTGCTTTAAAATCACTTCCCGGTGGTTCGGATCCCACCTAAAATTGTAGGTCCAACTCATCCATCACCATCATCCAATTCATTACATCGCACAAGTCTCAGACCCATGTGGGCTCCAAACAGGTCATACACATTCAGTTGTTTACTTCACTGTTATTCTGTCTACTGTCTTCTGAATTGGTCATCATCTAACTCATTACCCACGCACATGTCTCACACCTATGTGGGCTTGGTGAGATCACGCTTTTACGGGACCTTTTGTACACCTATCGGTCGTCCATTGTATGAATACAAAAAAATCAATAACATTGTAGTCAATGCCAAAAAAATCCTCAGAGATAGCCAGAGTGACAAAGACAGAAAAAGAAAGTAAAAGCATTGTATGTCCCCAAGCGGTCACATCCAGAAACTCACAAAACAAGTCATACCACCAAACAGAATCCACCAGAGACTACTGACTACGGGTTATCGTTGCAGTGAATAGCCTGACTAAGGCATTCCAGCAGCTAGGGCGTCATCAAATTCTGCCCTACAAGTCCCATGGCTCCGTCCAAATAGATCCACTCAGATAATAACATCACCTACACTACATCGAGCCTCGGGAAAGAATTCAATGAGAACAGCAAACTGGCATAAAAATCTGGTCACTGATATCGCAGTGGACGAATTTTGGTCTGTGGACGATGAGATGAATATTTTTTGTGATTATTATTATGTTTGAACAACAAGAGACGTTATATTGAATTGAATGAACATGTTATTCGATTTTTCAGCTTTTTTGTACCTCAGACCACTTTAATTTGAAGTTTGGTTGTTGTTTATTGAAGTTTTGCAGTTGCTATCTTAAGATAATTTGACATCTTGGGGGAACGGACTCTCCCTAATTTCAATTAATTTTTGATGAACCGGACTTCTTTCTATTATATTAATTTACCATCTAAATGGAGATTCTGTAGAATTTAGATTGATCAAGATGGCTGCCAACTTACTCCACCTTTATTTCTGTAACGAAGCGTATCTAGGCCTTTGTATTAATGCTCTTCTTTCTTTATAAGGGAAGCGTTGTTGCATATGGCAAATTCTTACATTCTAATTAGGATCAAAAGTATCCAAATTTCTTTGTAGTGGTGAAGGTGATATTGTGGAAGATATCCATAATGAATAATAGGACTTCTTCCTATTATATTAATATTCCGTGATGCTCTTCTAATTTATTTATTTAACTAATTATGAATACAACAGGCTTTTGCCCAAAACTGATTTTCACAAAATTTCAGAGTAGAATCGAAATTATAGGTTAGGTCTGTTTCACTAAAAATTTCACCTCGAAGTACATACACTACTTCAAAATTTCTTACAGAAAAAGAATATTTATTTTAGATTTAATTTTTAATAAAGCACTATCACAGTCCAAAAAAAGTTAATATAATTTTGAATTTTGAAATTTAGAGCCAGAAATCTACACTAGTTGCAATAAACATTTTATAATAAAACATTCAAAAAAACTTTCAAGTGGAAATTAACTCACGTTATGGCGTGACGGCCGTTTCACTCAGTTGTCAAGAGCATCGTCAGACGACCCACAGTACACTAACGATGCTCTTGACAACAGAGTGAAACGGCCGTCACGCCATAACGTGAGTTAATTTCCAATTGAGTGTTTTTTAAGTTTTTATTATATATTAGTGGTAACAAGATGGATCTTCAACATCAAAACATTATATGCTTATAATGTTGGCATCAATTGAAATTAACATACAAAACATAATTTACACAACTAACTCACAGCAGACACTAATAAGTAATTATCACACAAGAAAATCAACAAAAGAAACAGTTCAATAACTTTCAACTAGCAAGGAATATTTCAACAACAAAATCAATCACTGTCCAAAGCTAGTTAATAACTGATCAATAACTCAATAATGAATGTTTAATAAACTTATCAATAACTCAATTAGGCCTATCAGCAAAGCACTAATGCAAAAGAAGTTTGGTCATAACTGACTAATCACAGTAATCTTCAGACTAATCGCTGAAATGGACATTCAGAGCCATAATACAAGACATAAAACTAAAATAGATCTACCATACACCAGACTGAAAAGATTATTGACTGGTCCTAATCATCAATCCTTGAGACTATTTAATATACTACCCAACTCTGCCAGGAACTTGCAGATGAAAGTATTCAAACAGAACCTAGAGAGACTTCTTTTGAAACATCCACTTTATTCACTCTCAGATTTCCTCCAGTTACCAGTAGAGAATTATTTTCCTGATCTTAATAGTACTCAATAGCTTCTATCCAGTTTAATCCTGTTTTGATTTCTTCATGTTTATTGTTATATTTGCATTGTACTGTGTACTGTATACTTTGTGTATTAAGACGTTTCCAATAGCAATAGTATTGACGGAATAAAAGTATTCTTATTCTTATTCTTAATGCACTGTACTGTTTATAGTACAGTGATTCGGAACCCACCTAAAATTAAAACTGTAGGTCCAACTCATCAATCACCTCCTTACTCACGCACAGGTCTCGGACCCAAGTGGGCTTCATCCTCCGAAAAGAAGCTTGACATTTGTTCTTGCTGCTTTAATTCCTGGCCAATACAAGTCGCACATCGGTCAGAATGAATTTCCACCAGAGAAAAATGTGGTACATAAAAGAATTTAATTAAATGACTGATTTTGGTTGATATTTTGATTAATGTGAATTTAATTAAATGACTGATTTTGGTTAATATTATCTAAAACTAAAAAATGTATCGATTTTTGAAAAAATGTTCAAAAATCGATACATTTTTTCACCTTCATCTTCTCCTGTCTGTAATAGGGGATACAATTTTCTCAGAAAAACTCAGCAATTAAACAACAATAAAAGAAAAATGTTAACTATGAAACAAGGAAATTCCAGGAAAAAGAAGAGTTTTCCATGTTACATTAACTTACATGTAACAAAAAAGCATCATCACTGTTGATTGTGGAAAACAATAAACGCGGGTAATGAGATCATAGCGTGGGGATGGCTCGTAATTTGTCAAAGCCTTTGCCTTATCACATTTTTACTGTTAACCGTTTTTTGCACTGTAACTTCAACATTCTTTGCATACAAAAAAACTCTCTTTTCTTTCTACATCGCTTTCTTCTTCTTCTTCTACTAATTATTCTTCTCCTACTACTAATTGTTCTTCTTCTTTTTTCCTTCTCCTACTACTAATTGTTCTTCTTCTTCTTTCCTTCGTCTCCTTCTACTGGCATCTTTTCTCCTTTTTCTTCTGGCATCTTCTCCATCTTCGTCTTCTTCTTTATCTCTTTCTTCTTCTTCTTCTACCTTCTCTTCTTTCACCTTCTTTTCCTTCTTCCAACTTCTTTTTCTTCCCTCTTCTTCCACCTCCTTTTTCTTTACATCCTTCTTTTTCTCCTACTACTCCATCTTCTTCTTGTTCTTCCACTTCTCCTCCTTTCTCTTCTTGTTCTTCTCCTTCTATTTCTTCATTTCCTACATCTTCTTCTTCTACTTCTTCTCCTGTTTTCGTTTTATCTTTCTCCTTCTTTTTTCTTACTTTTCCATTTTTTTTCTTCTTCTTCTCTATCTCATTCCTGCTTCCTATTCCCCTTCTTCTTCTCATACTACTTTTTTCCAATTTTTCTACTAGCTTCTTTCTTCATCTTCTTCTTTAACTATTTCAAACTCCCTATTCTTCTTCTTCTTCTTCTTCTTCTTCTTCCACCTTCTTTTTCTTCCCTCTTCTTCCACCACCTTCTACTTCTTTTTCTTCCCTCTTCTTCCACCACCTTCTACTTCTTTTTCTTCATATCCTTCTTCACGTTCTCCTACTCCTCCACTCCTCCTTCTTCATCTTCTCATTTCTCTTCTTCCTCGTCTACTTCTTCTTGCTTCTCCTACTTCGTCTTCTTCTTCTTCTTCTTCTCTATCTCTTTCTTCCTTCCTATTCCCCTTCTTCTTCTCCTACTTTTTTTCTTTTCTTTTTCTTGATACCATTCTTCTTTTTCTTCTCCTCCATCTTCTTCTGTTTCTCAATTTTTCTTCTTCTCTAGCACATTCTTCTTTTTCTTCTCTTTCTTCTCCATCTCCTTCTTCTTCTTTTTCTCCTACTTCTTCATTTTCTCCATCACCTCCTTTTTTCTCTTCTCCTTTTTCACCATCTCCTAACTCTTCATCTTCTTCTGTTTCTTCTTCTTCGTCTGGCTTTCTCTTCAGCTTCCTCTTCTTCTCCTTCTCCTCCATCTTCTTCTGTTTCTTGATTTTTCTTCTTCTCCACAACCTCTATCTTTTCCTTCTCTTTCTCCTCCATCTCCTTCTTCTTCTTTTTCTCCTACTTCTTCATTTTCTCCACCACCTCCTTTCTTTTCTTCTCCTTTTCACCATCTCCTAACTCTTCTTCATCTTCTACTTCTGTTTCTTCTACTTCTTCATCGTCGTCTGGCTTTCTCTTCAGCTTCCTCTTCTTCTCCTACTCATCTATCTTCTTTTTGTTTTTCCTCTTCTTTTTCTTCTCGTTCTTCCGCTACTACTCCTTCATCTTCTTCTTCCCCTTCTCCATCTTTTTCTTAGTCCTTTTTTTTCTTCCCCTCCCCCTCTTCCTTATCGTCATCCTCCCCCTCCTCTTAACCACCATCCATGTCCTCCTACTCCCCTTCCTTGTCCTCCTCCTTCTCTTTCGTCTTCTCCTCCTCCTCTTCCTTCCCACTTCCCCCATCTTGCTCCTCCAATTCCTCTTCCCCTCACAAAACAACAAATGAATTCAGGCCGAGCCGTTTTCGCAATTAAAACCGTAGAGCATCGCAGTCGTAGTCGCAGTCGACTGTAATTGAAAACAGTTCTCGCCTGTGCCATTAGCTTTGTTAAGCGCTGAGCAATTCCTTATTCGAGCCTTGTCTAACCCTCTTCTTATCATGCTTGCCTCTGTGCGTCTGTGCGTCTGTGCCGCTCTCCTCCTTCCGTTAAGAATCATTCTACGTTTCACTGCACACATTCTTCTATTTTCAAATGATTGTTCTCGGCCCAAATCATCTAACAAAATGCACACAGTTTCAATTTGACTTTTGTTGTGATAGCTGAAGCTAAGGCCAGAGGGTGTCCCATCCCGACGTAACGTACCACTTGATTTTTCACGAAAAAACTTACAACTTGGGTCGGTTTTTACCTAGGAAGGGTCTTACACTAACTTTTATTCGACAAAACGTACAACTTGATAGAAATATATAGGTTAGTTCGAAGTTACTGACAATTGAATAAACTGACAAATTTACTTAAACAGAATTTATTAATTTCGAATTCCTTTAATTGCTATCAGTTTATACTGAAGACTTCCGCAATGGCGGATATTGACAACAGTATTTAATAGCTGATGGAAATCGATGAATGCTACTGTACAAAAATATCAGCCACCGTGGGAGGTCCGTGGTTCGATTCCCGGTGGTGGCTGATATTTTTGTACAGTAGCATTCATCGATTTCCATCAGCTATTAAATACTGTTGTCAATATCCGCCATTGCGGAAGTCTTCAGTATAAACTGATAGCAATTAAAGGAATTCGAAATTAATAAATTCTATTTAAATATATAGGTTTAACAGGTCTTATAATAAGAACAACCACATTATCTATTGAAATAGTGATATACTCGTTTTAGTCCAGTAATTTTAGGAAATTAAAAAAAAAAATGATACAAGCAAGAAACTTGACATATATGACAAATTGGCATGCTGAATAACATACTAAAAGTCGTCGGCGATAAAAGTTGTGCTTCAGCCGCCATCTTGGAAAATGGCGGCCAAATTTTAGTTTTTCCTAATTTTCTCGGGAACTATCCACCGCATCAAAAAAAATTACAAATAACAAATGTTTTTTAGATTAATATCTACAACTTTTGTTCTTTGCATTTTTTCGATATCAACAACCCTTCCGCCATAAAATTGAAAGTTAAAAGTCACCTATTTTGAAATTTCCTCAAACATAAAGTTTGACTCATGATTTCTCATTGAAATCAATAGTTGACATGACAAAATTCTCACAAAATCGATAAACCATGATGGGTAGCTCATTTGTATGATGGTAGACCAAGGTATTGATCACTCTAGAATTGTACAACCCTTTATCTCTCACCAAACCACCCCTTAGCTTCCAAGGTAGGAATCCATCTTATGATTTACAACCAATTATTTGCAATTGAAATGGAAATATCATGATGATTTATTATGAATAGGATACAAAATGATAAATTTAAGTTCTCCAGTGAAGGAAACTGTCACATGGCCGCCCTATTGGAAAATGGCAGATAAAATCTAATTTTCTTGTCTACTTGAAAACTATTGGTCAGATTGGAAAAATGTATGAATAAATAATGATCCTTACACAAAGATCTAGAACTTTTGTTTACACTTTGGCAAATATTATCACTTTCTTGATATTTCCAGCCCTTGAGTTGTAAAATGATCTCAAAAAGATTTCAATGTTTCCATTCACAAAGATAAGCTTGGAATTCTCAACATTTCGGTTTGTTACACCATTAGTTATCTCAAACAAACTAAAACAGAAGAACAGAGTGGCTTAACATAAAATACTAAACATGGAATGATACTATTGGCTAAGCGAGAAAGAGGCTGACCTTCATTGAAGGTTTGGGATTGGCTGAAGGCCATAACAAGTCACGCCCACTGGTGGGAGGAGCAACAAGCGAAAATAAGAGTCCAAATCAAGAACTTAAAAACCGTGAACATCTAGAAAGCAACAAAGAAAAACAATACACAAGTAGGCTAAAGTTAAATAAATTTAAAATTAACAAATTAAAGCTCACTGAAATGCAGTCAAGGTCAGCCTAGAAAAACAGGAAAGTACTGCTATTAAAATGTAGGCCAGAATTATGATGAAACCAAAATAGTTGTATTGAATTGGTTGAAATAAATTTGATCATTTAAACTAGTATTGGAATCGTCTTTCACCAACCTAGTTATCTCCAAAGCTTCTAAAATGTTCAACATTTGCCAATCAAATACAGAAATTCAACATTTTCTTCAGCCTTGAACTTGTGTCCATTAATATTATTAATGAGAGCTCTGCAAAATTTGAGTGTCTTTTTTGAGTTATTTTTGCTTGTTGCTCCTCCCACCAGTGGGCGTGACTTGTTATGGCCTTCAGCCAATCCCAAACCTTCAATGAAGATTAGCCTATTTCCCCCTTAGCCAATAGTATCATTCCGTGTTTAGTATAATATTAAGCTACTTTGTAATTTAGTTTTAGTTTGATTGAGATTGATAATGGTGTAACAACCCAAACTAGTATCTCACTGTTTTCAATAAATGTGTAATTTAGTTTTAGTTTGATTGAGATTGATAATGGTGTAACAACCCAAACTAGTATTTCACTGTTTTCAATAAATGTGTAATACAAGTACTTGGGCATAACACTCGATCACAGCTTAAGTTGGAGTCCGCACATACAGCTTGTCAAGAGGCGACTCAGAAGGTTACTCTATGCTTTCTCTCAGCTGAGTCAGGTTTTGAGTAAGAAACACTGCAAGATGGTATATTTTGCTTACGTCCAGTCCATTATCCAGTATGGTATAATCGTCTGGGGTGGACTGCCCGCTACCCTATTGGAGCCGCTTGCGGTGTCGCAGAGACAAATAATCAAAACTATCCTAAATAAAGAGTACCGATATCCAACTATCCAACTATTCACAGAATTTCCGGTTTTAAACATCAGACAACTTTATATAAAGTCCTTATTGATTTACCTTAAAAACAATAGATTGAATATACTGCCAGAAATTCATCATACCTATCCAACACGATATAGAGTAAACTTTGGCTATGCGACATCTCAAGTGGTTCATGGATTGGAGCTGAGAACGCCTTTTTACCAAGCCCAAATGGTATACCGTAACTTGCCTGTTGAGATGAGGATTATGCTGGAAGAATGCAGTGTAGCGGCATACAAGCGTAGGGTGGAGGGATGGCTCCTCTGCCAGGGCTGGGAAATGTCAGAAAGCCTGCTTCAGTCTGTATATTGGCACTAAAATCAACTCTGTCTGGAATCTTTCTTGATAGACTTGCTGATATTGTATTTCTTTGCTTAACAAAGGAATTTTTAAATTCTACTTATGTTACCTATTTTTCCTCAATGAAGAAATCACCGGGGGGGTCTGCCAGTCTCTGTTCTAGTTTCCTTAAAATTTCTAATATTGCGATTAGTCATTTCTTTCTTATACACTGTATTCTTTCTTACTATTCTATACTGTTTCTTCTGTACTATGTTCCTTGTTATGGACTATAATATTATTAAAGATTTATATGTATTGTTATCGATAGCTCAACTTTAAGGAACTCACCCCTACACACAGACGAGTAGTCTTCGTAGGAGTATTCCTGTAAGTTTTTTCAAGTGTATTTTTTTTGTAAATATTGTATTTTGGTGGAATAAATAAAGAATTTTGAATTTTGAAATTTGAATTTTGAATTTTGAATTTAGTTTTGGTTTGATTGAGATTGATAATGGTGTAACAACCCAAACTAGTATCTCACTATTTTCAATAAATGTGCTTGTGACTACTTCAAGTCTTATTATTCATTAAATATTATTATTATTTTTACTTTCATCCCGATAGCTGAAGTTTATTTATATATTAATTTGGGACAAAATGACAATGAATGTAAAGTATAGAAAACTAAATAATTATCCACATCATGTAACATTTATGGGAACAAATTATTCATTTGAGTCACAATCGTGGAAAGGCTGTGCAGGGTTTTTGGTCATTTTTTTGGTTATTTTTTTTACTTAGTTTCTATTATTGAATATTATTAGGGCTTTAAAACTTTATGAATTGCTGTGAGGAAAATTGTTTTTCTTCCACTATTCAAAGTTGAAATTTTTCGTTTTTTTTGGGGCAATTGATCTCACCTATGAGTGACTTTTGATACATTTTCCATTATTAAAAGACACCTTGAGGAATAAAATGACATTTTTATTCCAATCTAGAATAGTTTATTCAAATTAAGTTTTTGAATAATAATGATTTTATTATTATTAAAAAATCAATCAATAATTTTTTACAGATTTGAAAAAATGTATTTTGAAAAACCTAATAAACTGCTTGATCAGATTAAAAAATATGTCATTTTATTCCTCAAGATGTTTTTTTAGTTACTGAAAATTTATCAAAAAACAAAAATCACTAGTAGGTGAGATCAATCGCCCCCCAAAACCAAAAAATTCCAACTTTGAACCTCCCCATTCATCATCATCATTATTGGCACTACAGCCCATGCAGAGCCTTAGCCTTCACAACCACATCCTTCCATCCATCGCAACATTTTGCTGCTCTTCTCCATCTTGTGACACCCAGTCTTTGCAAATCCTCCTCCACATCATCAACCCACCGCTTTCTTGGTCTTCCTTGTAGTCCTCTTCCTCCGGGTTTGCCTTCCAGCACCATTTTTGGCACCCTCCCTTCCGGCATTCTGTGCACATGACCAGCCCATCTCAGCCTCATACTTTTCACAACAGACAAAATACTGGTCTCCACGAACAATCTTCCTAATTTCTCGTTTGTTCTTATCCTCCATATTTCATTTTCCTTGATTGCTCCAAAAATTCTTCTTAAAATCTTTCTTTCCCATCTCTGTAGCAGACCTTCTTCTCTTCTAGTTAATGTCCAAGATTCGGTCCCATATGTCACTATTGGTCTTAAAATTGTTGTGTAAATTTTTATTTTGGCTTTTTTTGACACATTCTTGGACTTAAGGATATTCTGCAGGGCAAAATAGACCCTATTTCCGGACATTATTCTAGCATCCACTTCTTCAGCCACATTATTTTCTTCTGTTATTAGGGTGCCTAAATACTTGAATACTTGAACCTCCCCATTACACAGAATAATTGATGAAAAACTCTTTTTCACAGCAATAGATAGCATTTCAAAGTCCCGATAACTTCCAATACATGAAACGTCGAAAAAAAATGAACAAAAACCCTGCGCACAGCCATAAAAGGAGAGTTTTTCTAGTTGTATAAATATCCATTGATAAGAATGATTCTAAATTATGTTCTTCCATTTGGAGATCGCGATTGAATGAAACAGTGTGAGGACGAGTTGGTAATCAGAGGAGAAAATAGGGTGACTAATGGGAGAAAAAGATGATGTTAGTAAGAGAGAGCACGTAAAAGGGAGATAGGTAGTGGAAGAATGGTAAAGATGGAGTGAGAAAGACGATGAGCCATCTCGATTACAGTTGAACGGGAACGAGTGCACAAGAGAGAGAGATAATGATGGAGAGAGAGAGATAATGTGATAATGATCTAAAGTATGAGATAGAGTGAGAAAGACGACGCGGAGTCATGAAGAGGCTCAATTCATATTTTCAAGAGTCACTCGTGACCGTCTGATTGGTCGCTCGCAGCCAGCAGTGAAGTACTACTGCTGCAGTCGAGTTTGAGTAACGGTGGGTCCTTTGTCTTTTGTTTTACTCACTCACAGGCGCAACCATTCACACTGGTGGCAGCCACCAAGTGGCCTGCATGTCACTAGCATGCATTTGTATGGGGCAGTAGGGCAGAGCGCCGCTGAAATATTATCATCACAGTTGCTGCCACTTTTGGAGTGGAAATTTTCCCAACACAAGATGACTGATGCTGAAGTCGGACTATGCGAACGATCCGTTGTCGTTGAAGAACGGTGTCGCTCTTTGACTTACGTGTCATGTACAAAACTAGCGAACGGTAGGACAATGCTTAATAACTTGTGATGCTATGAACAAGTACTCAAAAACAACTCTTTTCGCCGGTTGCACAAACGTCCTATCATAATGAAGGTTCATTATTCGTTCCACTTCTATACCAATCTGCTAGGTGAAAGCTTATTATTATTATTAGTACAAAGACTTAAAACTCCCAAAGTGGAAGACGCTGAGTGAAGATGGTTCATTTTTTGGACTTGTTCTTCTTGTTTGCCCACCAGCTTTTCATTTTTTGTGCGAATTCAGCTTTTCTCTCTTCACTCCATTTTGTTCCAACTCTTGGAGGTTTTGTCTCTAGTATAACTTCCCATTTATAAAGTGTTTTTTCTATTGTAAATTTCTTTGTTGGCTATTTTGGCCATTACTAGGTCTTTTTTAACGTTTCGTATCCATTCTCCTCCATTGACAAGTGATGCTACATAGTTTACAATTCTTTTTGTTAGTCTATTGTCTGGAAGCCTCATGATGTGGCCATAAAATTTAAGGCGTCTTTTCCTCATATCTGTCTCTCCATTATCATTATTATTATTATTACTATTATTATTTTATCACATGAAACCGCATTATGATGAGCATAGCTCTAGCGGTATATGACACGTCAATGCTTTTTTTTAAATTTCAGTTACATAGCCATTAGGCTACAGTAGGTTACATAGTTATTAGGCTACAGACGTCAACTTACTATAAAAAATTTAGGGACTTTTTTAAACGTCCTATCATAATGAATCTATACCAAGCTGCTAGGAGAAAGTGTATACCTATATACATGCTGGCATTCGTATGATCTATATATCTTGAATGGTGGAGCAGATACCTAGTATACAGGTAGTTAGTTCCATTATTCACGCGCATGCGCAATCTTGCTACAACTCAACTTAACGTAACCTAAAACAAGCCTTACATTAATGGCCAATACTAGTCACTAATGGATGTATTTTATAATTCTAAACGCTAATTCACTCTTTAAACTGTAAAATAATATTATTTATTCACATTATTAAATTTATAACGAGTTATTCAACTAATTTATATACTATATTTCAAGCTCACCTGATCTCAGAATTTGAGATTTTTCTTAGGCTCTGTTGGCTGCGTTGTAATCTAGCTATCATTGCTCGAATAACAGAACACTTCCATACTGAATATTGTGTGAAGTTATGAATGTAGCATGGTATGATAGTATATTGTTATAAAAGTGGAACGGATAATGCATCATCATGCATTGTAATCTAGCTAACACTTCCCGAATAACAGAACATTTTCATACTGAATTGAGTGATGGTATAGATAGTAATTGTTGCATGGTATGATAGTAGCTTTGTATAAAAGTGAAACGGTTAATGCACCATCATTATGGTAGACGTTTGTGCATTCGGGGGAAGGGGGGAGGTTGAGTTGCGTGTCATATTCAAAACTAAATTGAACTTAGTAAGCGGTATACAACAACGCAAATGGCGGCTAGTGGTTCAATAAACAGCAGAGCACGTGTTCAAAAACAACTCGAAACTATGAACTTTGAGATAGAGAGTAATGAATTGAACTTATCACTCAACGTGGGAACTGGTGAAAAACAGCTATGCGAACAAATAGTTCTGTCATTACAGGTTACAGTAACAGTAAAGTATTTGATCGTATGATAACTCACCCTTGAATCTCTCTATTCTGAGCAATGATGATGATTCTGAAAATTGTCTGCATCTTAAAATTGGTACTCTTTCGTTTCAAAATATCTAGGTCACTCCATCAACACTGGAAATAGTAAAGAAGTATGAGAATCATACAAATTTAAAATAAGAATAAGATTTATTTCCCAATTATAAACAAAACCAATTTAAATACAGTAATAAGAAATTAACTAAGATTCTAGACTATTTGACCTCAAACATAGCTTGAGCGCCAGACCGACCAAGGAACATAAAATAGTAAAAATCACTACAGCTACAAGTCAACTTAAGATATAATAAAATAAGCAAAGTAAAAAATAAGGACAAATAATAAATACAGTACAAATAACACATAACGATCAAGAAACTAGATTTGATTTCATATTTTAAAGAAGATATTATCTTTGACCCATTCAACAATTTTAAAAATAGATGATTCTTTATTATCAAATGATGATAAATTGGTAAGATATTGAATAGTTTACAGCAAATATGATGTGTTTGGCGCCTGCAAATACTTTTATTTAATACTTTTATATGAGGATGTTATTTGTTAACGGTCTTATGTTGCAAGTAAATTGTCTTCTTCTGAATACATCTCTATTCCAATTTATAAACAATATCATTTTTTAAATGTACAACTGCCTTAAAGTTAAGACCTGACGTTCCTTGAAAATGAGTCTACTGGAGTAGAGTCTAGGTCTACCCAAAGCGGCTTTTATAATATGTTGCTGAATGATAAACAGCTTTATGAGAGTTCATTGCAGCTCCCCAAACCTCAATACAATATTGAAGCAAAGATTCAGCGTAAGCATTGTACATGAATCTGATTATTGCTAAGTTTTTCAATTTATTTATTTTATAAAATTGATAAATCAGATACTTTAATCGGGGAATTAGTTGGAGAATCTCAATCAGTTCTATGTCTAGAATACTAGTGACTTCTAATTCAGTGTTTTGAACATTTATAACTTGTACACTGATGACTTATAAAGTGTGTTTGTAGAAGCAAAGCTAGTGAAATCATCTCAGAAATTTCAAAACTGCAAAGTAGAAACAACATGATTTCCAAAATAAATAGAAAATACACAAGATAGATAAAGTGCGATCAATACAATAAAAATAACTTAGAAAAATAGATAAAGCACTATAGTAAAATAGAATCAATTGATTTTTGTAAATGCCATCAAGTACCCTATTTATTTTATTTTCTACACTATTCTACTTGATCTATTGTATTTAATTCATCTTGACAAAATCATTTTTAAGACCATATTGCTGTGATCTTGCTAATCAATACTGAGTTAATGAATTTGAAAGATTATAAAAAGACCAATAAAATATGAAATCTCAATGAAACACATTGCAATAACAAGAAACCTCAATGTAAGACCCCTGTAATTGGCTCGAATAAGTAATGAGTCCAACAACGTTTTTAGTACGTGACATACTAAAGTTTTAATGTTCGTCAAATAACAGACAATAATTACAAAGTTAGACTTTCCTGAGACTTGACTCTCAATAATTAAAAGCTTGGATTAACTAATCCGTAATATATCTCTGATACCAATTACATTGAATTAAGTAGTAGTTAATCCCATGCTTCTAATTAAAAAGAGTGAAGCAATTAGAGGTGTCCTGCTTCGTAGTTTTTGTTTAGTTTTTGCCTTTGTAACATAAATACTCTACTCTCACATATTGATTAATCTGTACTGTTGAAATCTATCAGTACTCTTGACAATGTGCCTGGTGAAGCCACGAAATCGGTCCAGGGCCCAATTATTAAAAACGTAAAATTTACAAATATCAACAGTTATTGCAGTTATATAACAAATATTACAGTTTTTACTATGTCTGGTTAATCTATGTCAGACGATGAGATATCTAGAAGTTTTGTGTAATTTTTTTTTGGAGGATGAAGCCGACATAGGTCTGAGACCGGTTGCGAGTGTAATGAATTGGATGATGGTGATTGATGAGTTGGACCTACAATACATTTTAGGTGGGTTCCGAACTAACGGGAAGTGATTTTATAGCCAGAGTCTTCTTTGCTGGCCAAACCAATCGGTCACCCTTACAAAGAGCGCCCAGGAGTTTCATAGGTTATCTCTGATTGAACAGATACCTGCTACGGCACGCAGCTATCACTTCCCTAGAAGATACAAAATTTCACAGATACAAGAGGTACTGTACTTTTTACATAATATAACCACATAACCAGATTAACCAATCTATGTTAGAAGATGAGTTATCAAGAAGGTTTTGTCAAACAACTTTCCAAACCTTACAGATCTGGAGCTATTTTCAAGTTTTTTTTGTAGATTACCTCTTGAAGACTCCAGTTAAGACAATTCAGATTAACAATTATACAATCTTATACATAAGTTACCATAATTACTATATCAATTAGTTGAGGTGAGGCTTAATTTTGACATGAAAGGAAGTTATGAGCTCCCTGTTTCCGCAAAGCCGACATAGGTCTGAGACCGGTTGCGAGTGTAATGAATTGGATGATGGTGATTGATGAGTTGGACCTACAATACATTTTAGGTGGGTTCCGAACTAACGGGAAGTGATTTTATAGCCAGAGTCTTCTTTGCTGGCCAAACCAATCGGTCACCCTTACAAAGAGCGCCCAGGAGTTTCATAGGTTATCTCTGATTGAACAGATACCTGCTACGGCACGCAGCTATCACTTCCCTAGAAGATACAAAATTTCACAGATACAAGAGGTACTGTACTTTTTACATAATATAACCACATAACCAGATTAACCAATCTATGTTAGAAGATGAGTTATCAAGAAGGTTTTGTCAAACAACTTTCCAAACCTTACAGATCTGGAGCTATTTTCAAGTTTTTTTTGTAGATTACCTCTTGAAGACTCCAGTTAAGACAATTCAGATTAACAATTATACAATCTTATACATAAGTTACCATAATTACTATATCAATTAGTTGAGGTGAGGCTTAATTTTGACATGAAAGGAAGTTATGAGCTCCCTGTTTCCGCAAATTGTCACATGCAGGAGTTTTATTGTTCTTAGGACATTATTCTCCTTTCATCTATTTTCAATTTTTTTAATCATGTTCTTTTTTATTATCTTTGCAAAAACAAATGCAGCAAATCTGATCTAATTCAGTCTAATTCTTATTCATCATTTTATTGCAAATGGTTACACAATTTTTCCAGGGAACACAATTACCAATTTTACACAACTTCACTATGTATAGTGTAACCATTGTGTAACCATTGCAATAAAATGATGAATAAGAATTAGACTGAATTAGATCAGATTTGCTGCATTTGTTTTTGCAAAGATAATAAAAAAGAACATGATTAAAAAAATTGAAAATAGGTGAAAGGAGAATAATGTCCTAAGAACAATAAAACTCCTGCATGTGACAATTTGCGGAAACTGTAGGGGACAGTAGAGACAGAGACAGCTGTCTGAGAGTGTCTCTCCACGAATCGCAGACTTGATTCGAGACGCACTAATTAATGACGCGCCATAAATCTTTGAAAGCAGTTTGGCTGCCTACGAGTGTCCCACAACGCTCTTGTTGGGTCTCAGTACCCCACAACCATCGACTGACTACCCCACAAGTGCCTGTCCCCGGTTGTCAGTCCGGTTAATCTTGCCACTGCTGTAGTTGTGAGGAACGAGGAATACTTCCCTACAAGTGGGGTGCCCTTAAATGGCAGCCAGACACAGAATATTGTGTGCCTTCAAGCAAGTTGGGCGGACTTAAATTCGCCCCTCTCACCCCACCCCCTCATCGACCACTACTTGACGAACACTGATGTGTTAAGTAGTGGATTTTCGCTGACTTTGCAAGCTACTACTGTGTTTTGTGTCTGAGAGCTTTACGCTTTTGGCTGCAAGATAGAACACGATGAAAGCTGATTTATATTGGACTACGATTTAGTGTGGGAAGTTTATTGTCTATTGATTGTGTAGAAGAAAAACCATAATTATTATTGCATTAGATCATCCATTATTATTATTATCATCATGATCATCATCATTATCATCATCACTATCACTATCATTATCATTAATATTATTATTATTATTTTCTTGCTTTCTCATCTTATTTGATGTGAGTTTTCAATCAAAATAAGCCTATAAGGCAAGACTTTGATTAATTATTATGTAAGAATGTTAAAGAATTCCCTTAATAGTATTATTATGTTCATTATTAATTACCTCTTATATTAATATTCTAAAGCCGCGTCTACACCAACCGAACATGTCTGCCGAACATTGTTGGCGATTACAAAAAACGGACAAACATTAAACATATGGGTCGCCAAACATGTTCGTGAGTTCAATTGAAATGTTCGGTCTGTGAGCGAAGAGCGACGACCAACAACAGGTTCCCGCCACTAACCCCACCACACCGATCATAATGTTCGAGACGGCGTCCACACCAAACCAACTCCAAAAATGTTCGGAGACATCAGCTGATCCCAGCGAACACTGTTCGCCGAGCATGTTCGGTTGGTGGAGACGCGGCTTTAGGATTGGTGATGGTGATGCTAAAGTAGATACCATTGATGAATAAGACTAGTTTTATATGTAATTTTAGAACTCCTTGACTGCCGAAACTGAAGTATTTAAAAATAAATGTGGTTGTGACAATATCAAGACTCCATTCTTCCTGAAATTTTCTGTTTTGATCATATGAGTTTTAATCATACGAAAATATTCATTAATAATAGAAGATGAATAATATAGATGATGATTAATCATAGAAAACTATTTTGGTTACCTTTTTAAACAATAATATTATTGTAGGCGTGATGAGATCAAGTGACATTGGCCGGAAATCATTTCAACAATTTTATCACCTGTCTTCTGAAATAAATGAATTAAAATAATTAGTGAGATAATATTAATTTATATAGCCTAACATTTCAAATAGTATTTCAGCTATAAAAAATTAATTGGAGTAAACGATAAATTGGAGAACGAGATACATTTATAAAATATTTCATTACTTATACTACTCAAAAAAGTATTTATACTATATTATATTTATCAATATTCTACTCGATAGAAAAATTAATTGGGATAAACAATTGAAAAATAACAATAATTTATAATGAACAATTGTTACATTATTAGACTATCAATCTCAAACAAACTCCTAACTCAAACCAACAGCCGAAACTAATATCTCACGGTTTTCAATAAATGTGGTTGTGACAACTTCAAGTCTTATTATTCATCATGGATATCTTCAACAATATCACCTTCGCCACCACCATACAAAGGAAATTCATTTATAAAAAATATTTACCTACTCTAAATAATGTTATAGGCTACAGTAGTTTTTAATAACTTCATCATCATATTTTTTTCTGCCTTCTAATAAAATTAGACGATCTACAAGTGTTTCAAAATTGACAATCACGTTTTTTTCATTCTGTTGTGATGATGTAATTTGTGAGAAGAAAAAGGATATATTGGAATTTAGGGATTTATTCAAAGGATATATTTATTCAGAAAAATGAAGGTGGAGAAGAAAAACGAGAAAGAGAAGAAGAAAAAGAAAGAAAGAGAATAAAGTTGTAGAAAAAGGAGGAAGAGGAGAAGAAGAAAGAGTAAAAAGAAGGAAAAACGGAACGCATTACGTCACTGAGCCACCGTTGAGCAGATGTCACCGTTCCCGTTCGCCCTACAGCAGAGCAGTAGTGCGCGCGCTAGCTGACAGAGGTCATTGAGCTCGCACTTGACCTACTGACCGACTCATTGCTCAGCTGATCGTCAAGTACTGGTCTATATAGTACGGTCTACTACAATATAGTTATAGTTACAACTGGCCGCTTCGCGTACATCATGCATTCTCTTGTATTGAATGCATGGAGCGTGATTCAAAATTGTTACAATTTACTGATAGATTGCTATACTAACTAATATTGATTTAATAATACGTTCATCATTAACTAATAAAACTATTATAAATTAGCACATGAATTCACATTAGCCATGGATTCCCTTTTCATGAGTTAACAGGGGCTGGACCTTACATAGGTCTATAAGACTTGATTCACTGATCGTGTGTTAACGGTGGCCGGATCTCACATTAGCCTTGAATCATAAATGTATTTATTTAAAGGCTGAGATAACTCCATTTAGAGCCTTATTGACAAAATTGAATTACATGGCAACTGAAAGAAAACGATAAAGAGAAAAATAGCTAAATACTAGTAAAGACGAAACCCAACTACAGTAAAATAAAAGAACAATATTACAAGAACTTCTTTCTTATAACACACCGTATTAAATTCTTGGATTTCTTGTTACATAACTTGAGTCTGTTGCACCTTCACACTTGTTGTAAATTTGTCGCAATAAATAAATAACGATCTGCGTTGTTAATATCAACTTTTTATTGTAAATTTAACGACTTGCAGTCAGTTAAAATCTCACCGCAGTTGAGATAAAATTGGAAACCAAAGAGGAAAACGCAAGATAACATACTAGATAGATTTCGTCATTTGGTAAAAACCTTTAAAATCACTTGGATTTATGAGGATTTAGAGATAAAGGTTCACTAATATTAATAGATTCATTTCGACTTGAACTTCACATTAATTTATACTGTTTACAGATAAAAATTTAATAATCTTACAGCAAAAACCTCAGCTCCAACCATCAATGTTATCAATAAAAATAAGACTGCACAGAGCTCATAAAACATAGAAGGAATTAAGAAAAGTTATATTTTGCATGTCGCTGTTACACACATTCACTTTTATTCTACAGATCTACAGGGATTTTCAATTCAATTAAATCTAAAATTACACGATATTCCAAAAATACCAATGTATTAAAATCCATCAGCTCTCAAACAATAATTTTCATTCTTCCAGCAATTATTCAATCAATCAATAAATTTAAGCAATTACCAAAAAAAGGGAGTTACAAAATACGTGTGTCAATCTTGGGAAGAGGTTTCGAGAAATGTCCAATATTCATTCCGAGATCTTCTAGTGGGATAATTTGATTAAAGACGCGAAAAAGTAAATCAGAGTGGATTCAGAAATTCGGTTTCACGAATCTGGAAATTGCACGGCAAAGCTTCCTTTAGAACGACTTTTTGAGCCGATAATCATTAAGGAAATTGATTTCGAGTAACATCCATCAACATTGAGCGTTTCAAAGATGTTCACATTTCGTATTTAAATAAATTGTACGAATTTCTTCACAGTAGTCTACTTTTTTATGGCGGATGTTGGTCACATGGTTCTGGAGTACTTTGTGTGGATAATGAGGTGAATGAAGAGTAACATTCATGAGATTCGAACTCAATACTGCAGGAAATGAAGCCAGCCAGAGTCTTATCGGCTTATCTAATCTCAAACAAGCGCTCCAACCAACTGCACTACCATTGCCGTCATAGAACAAATATGTTTATACTGAATCTATAACTTTTGAGACATTCTTCCAATTCAAGGCATATTAACTGAATTTTCAATCACGCAAGGAAATGAAATACCCTGCTCTCATGGACATCCAAGGATGCCACTACACTCTAATTTTCAAATTTAATTTTTTTTTTGAAAATGTTCATACTGAATGTATGCCAATTTTGGATGAGATACACGAAATGGCTGAAATAAACGTGGTGGCTGTTCTTTTATACCCCAGGCCCAAGATTAATAGATAAAAGGTTGAACGGTCGTTAGTTCTTTCTAAATCCGACAGGGGATTGCTTCATGGATGACGTCACGTGAATCAGTTTTTCAGATTTTTAACATGCTCTCTTATGGGAGATATGTATTCAATCTCTTATAACTAATGAAAAAAACACAGAAAATACTTTTCCTCTGGAAGGAAGCTAGAAATTGCAATTCTCTTTCGAAAGGATATGAATAATACACTAGTTTTTATTATAAATCCAATTCATGCACTAAATGGGCAGAGGTAGACAAGACCTCTTGATTTTACCAGCTGGGAGAGGCCCATTTACAAAGCATCTCTCCCAGCTGGGAAATTGATTCTGGAGAACTGATTCAAGTGACGTCATCCATGAAGAAATCCCCTGTCGGATTTAAAAACAACTATCGACCGTTCAACCTTTTATCTATTAACTTTGCCCCAGGCCAACTACCACTGATGATCGCAAAATTTTGTTTTTTCTTCCAATAAAAATACATAGATGTATTCAAATAGATGTATTTAAAACCTAATCTCAACCCAGAACTATTGTCCTATACAAAACAGCTACACAAAATCACAAGTATATTTACTTTTTAAAATTACTTTTCCTAGAACAATAATCTGGTGGTTCAGCATCTTAGTTCATCTCGTTTAGTATCTGGATGTAATTATGTGCATCTTGACGATTTACCGACCTTGCGAAACATCGAGGTAACTCCATCGACACATAAAAATAAAAAAATTGAAAATTATTTTCTGATGATTTCAACTTTTCAATCCGATAAGGCAAGTAAGTAGTTCCAAAGGAATTGGGATAGCTCAGATCTTTTCAAGCTGCATAACACAATTAATTATTAACTTTTCATAACAATTAATTATCTTCAGTTTGATTAAAATGAGAATAAAATAAAATGAAATTTTGTTTTAAAATAAATACTATTGAAAGAACAAGATAAAATAGATTGAAAAAATACAATAAATAGCCCAGAATACTATACAAAATCAGTCAAGCTACACTAGAACTCCTTTTCAAGAAACCTCCTAAATTACAACAGTTCACTGAAAACATAACTCTCATGTCTCAGCTATTCTTCCCGTATCCACAACAACACTTTCCCCCAAATTTACATCACAAAAGTGTCTCCAGACAAAAATATGGACAGAAACTCTTTCTTCAAGCAAAGAACGACCGAAAATTCTTTCTTCACGCAAAAAGAGCCCTAAAACTCTTTCTTCAGACGCAAAAGTTGACCGTGTGACAAATCGGCTAGCAACATGCCAGCTCACGCATGCAATATGCCTTTGAATACGAAAGTTAGAGGCGTGAGTTGGCGCTTCCTGTAGACAAGGAAGGAAGAAAGGATTGATAGAGAAGGGAAAGGGAGTGAGTTTGAGGAGGGAACAATCGTTTTATATTGTTCATCGGTCAGTGTTACATTGTGGCACGTTGAATCACTTCCTGTTGCGGTTGTTCCCTGTTTTCACTTGTTCCCTGTTCCTCTTGTTCCCTATTCCACCGGTGTGGGGTTTGGCCGCCGAATTATATCCGGAACACAGGGAAAAAGTTGGAACGGATCCGTTCCCTATCGAAGCTGCAGACAGGAGCTGAATCACTGGCCAGCCTCCAAGAGTGGAGATGCGAATCATTCGTTTTGTAACTCTTCAATCACTCGACACGTAACGCCGGAACGGGTAAGATTAATGACCGGTGCGGTCTGGTTGACCGGGGAGGAGTCGGTCCGGATGACCGTTTGACAACTTCCGCCACCCGGAATCAATCGGTCAGGTTAACCGGTGGTGTCCGGTTGGTCTACATTGTCCACAGAAAACATGAGATGTTACGGGAATAAATTATTGTTGAATAGGAAATAGGTAGTTGCTGAAAGTACGTGGAAAAAAGGAGTTTTTTGTTGTTGTGTGGTTGTAGGAATAGAGAAGTTGGAAGACGTTCATATGTATTGGACTAGATTTTCAATAACTTATAAATTGTAATTATTCATAATAACTTATAAAAATAATTCAAAATGAAATTTCTATTTTTTTTTTTTTTAACATCAACCAACATCTTGACGACTGAGGTGATGAGATGAAATATAGACAAGTCAAGTCAGATCAACAATTGTATACAATATAATTATTCTTATTTACTTTTAACCACTATTAAAATTTCAATTAGTTGATGTGCGGCCGTATTTATGAACATGACGATAGCTATTACAAATGTATATGAGGAGATCATTGTTGAAACATTTTCAAGTAAAATGAGTAGGAGACTAGCAATCAGTGCTAGCATTGCTGTAACTGCAACTGGAGAAAGGTCATGGATAACGGTACCTTATCTTGGCCCAGTAGCTGATAAATTAGGAAAAGAATTGAAAAAAAAAAATGGTTTTGATAAAGCTTTTCAAACCAAACTTATTTTAAAGAGTTTGTTTGGATGTAGAAAAGACAAAATTGATATCTTGGATAAAAGTGGGGTAAAAAATTGAATTGCGGTGATTGTAATGCTTGTTATGTGGGTCAGACCGGTAGAAGGTTCAAATGTAGAATAAATAAACATATTAGGGATTGGAAAACCTAAAAAGGAGATTCAAATTTTGCAGAGCATCTCATTAATAATGGAGACAAGTTCAAGGCTGGAGAAAATGTTGAATTTCTGCATTTGATTGGCAAATGCAGACAATTGAACATTTTAAAAGCTTTGGAGATAACTAGGTTTGTAAAAAACGATTCCAATACTAGTTTAAATGATCAATTTTATTTTAACAAATTTCCAATTTCTCGACCAATGCCCAGGCATTTCTGGACAGATTGCGTCATAAACACACAATGTACTAAATAGTCATACTTTCAATACAACTAATAGTCATTCCAATTCAATACAACTAACTTGGTTTCATTGTAATTCTAGCCTACTTTTTAAATCGGTACTTTCGTGCCTTTCTCGGTTGACCTTGACTGCATTTCAGTGAGCTTCTATTTTTTAATTTTAAATTGATTCAATTCTAGCCTAATTGTGTATTGTTCTTCTTTGTTGCTTTCTAAATGTTCACAATACACACAATAAGCTTCGGTTGACGTGTGAGGATCTTTGAATCCGTCCCTTCGGAAACATAACATAGATGTTCACGGTTTTTTGGTACTTGATTTGACTCTTATTTTTGCTTGTTACTCCTCCCACCAGGGGGCGTGACTTGATATGGCCTTCAGCCAATCACAATCTTCAATGAAGGTCAGCCTCTTTCTCGCTTAGCCAATATAGTCAATCATTCCATGTTTAGTATGTATTAAGCTGCTCTGTACTTCAGTTTTAATTTGTTTGAGATGGTAATCGTATAAAAACCGTAACTAGTATCTCGAAATATTTTTAATAAATGTGGTTGTGACAATTTCGTATTTTTATCCATTATGGATACCGTCCACAAAATTACCTTCGCCACTACAAAGAAAATATTTATTTTATTTAAGTAATTACATTGTTTTACATTGATGTTTTTCTTTAGGGGCTCTTGCCCCTTTATCCATTAGTTGATTTGAATTCAATTTTACGATGACATTCATCTATCAAATTTCTAGTTTATTAATCTATTAGGCCGTTATGGTTGGTATAATTTCATTTTTCATGACAGTTGATTGAGAGCACTAGGATAAATGTTCTCTAGTTTGTTGATATATTAGCCCGTTATGAAGTTTAAAAATACGAAATGTTTTTGTTGTTAGAACAATTTTTAGATTCTTCTGCACAATTTGGTATAACTCCATTTTCTTACGACGAATTAATAGCTCCCAAAACATTTGAAAAAGAGCACTACTTGTTTTCAAGTTCACTAAAATGGTATCGCACCCATTGTGCTCAATTTTTGTTCAGTTAGTTGAGATCAATGTTTGTTGAGCGCAATGGGCTCGCATTCCACTAAAATGTGGTTCAATTCACCCAAAAGTAGGATACCGAAAAATGTTAAAATATTGAAAATATACAAAAAATGATTAAATAAACAATCTACAGTCCTTCATAGCATTCCAGATTCTACAGCTCAGTAATAATGAACTATCAAACTATTCTGAACTATATGAGGAAAACCGTTTGGATCAAGACTTGGATGTCAGGTTATTGACCGGAAACCCATGCCAACAGATATACTTCTCTGGAGGAGATCTCACATGTCAGAGTGCACCAATAAATCATTTGTGATATAGCAGACAGCAAAGCACAAAGGAAAGACAACCCACGTGACAATTGAAGCATGACAGTCGAGCAGCAGATCTCCACCTGTCATCGATACAATATATATCGATATATCTATGTGTATAGGAAACCCTTTATTGTTGACTGACATGTGAAGTCACTGTCATGTCCTTCGCGACACCTTTGTGA
Source organism: Conomelus anceps (assembly GCA_948455865.1). NCBI lineage: Eukaryota > Metazoa > Arthropoda > Insecta > Hemiptera > Delphacidae > Conomelus > Conomelus anceps. The sequence continues at coordinate 5,357,442 of OX418219.1, forward strand.
AGCTGTCTCTCCGATAAATCTCCCACACTCTTTCTCTCCATCTCTGTTTTCTGTCTCTCACCTCGTAGCTACAGTTTGTTACAGAAGCTAAAAATCTGGACTCTGCCCTTCCTGACTCAAGTCCAAAGAAAAATTGGACCATCGTCCAATTATAATAATAACGTGAGGTTATTATTATTTTTTTTAAGGATGAAGCCCACCGTAGGTCTGAGGCATGGGCAATGAGTTGGATGATGGTGATTGATGAGTTGGACCAACAGTTTTAGGTGGGCTCCGAAGCAAGTGATTCCACAGCAGAGAATAGAGTCTTTTTTCCTGGCTAATTAAATCTGCCAACCTCACAGAGAGGGCTCAGGAGAGCGTTGCTTACCTAATCTGATTGAACAGATACCTACTACTCCTCACGACTATCAATTTCCTGTTATGAAATACACATGCTATTGGATGTGATTAAAACAAAAATTCTCACATTCAATGAACCTGAACAAGTTTTTTATTCTTAACAATGCTTCTATGAATCAATAACCTTACTATAATCCAACCTATGCATAATGTTAGGAAATTCAAAGGTAGAATTGCTGACTCAGTATTTCAAGTGTGACTTGTTTATTATACATTTCTTATAAGTCATTTAAACGTTTTTAGGGCACTTATTATTATTATTGAAATATTGATCGACCTATTGACAGTTATCAATTTCTTTTGTGACTCAGCGTTTCAAGTGTGATTAGTTTATTATTGAGTTTATTAATCGTTTATTGGGCATTTCTTATTGAGTCATTGCAAGGTTAGTAGATACTAACCTATCTACTATCTATCTATCTATCTACCTTGGAGTCATTGAACCAAGACATTTATTAATGAAATATTGATCTACCTATTGACAGTTTCTAATTCGTTTTGTACAGTAATAAATCTCGTTATAGAAATAGCCTATTCATTATTAGTTGAAAATTATTGGACTATAGTTTGTTTTATTGATTTTCTTGTTTGATAATTACTTATTAGTGTCTGTGGTTAGTTTTAATTGTATAAATAAAGTTCGTTTGTTACTTTCAAGTGTTGCCAGCAAAATTTTAGTGTTAGAACCCATAACAATAATATGAGGAGCATGCATAGTATTATTCATAAATCCTCAAACAAAGCTTCTGTGCTGGATATTCATAACTTAACATTCCAACACCCAAAAACATCTACAATTTAATTTCTACTTGAATGAATGAAGCTACACTTGTGCATGTATTTAAGAACGTTCCTTCAGTGTTTCTTGACTCGAGGGACTCTTGAAATGACTCGAGGGACTCTTGAAATGACTCGAGGGACTCTTGAAATGACTCGAGGGACTCTTGAAATGACTATAAATACATTACACTTCAAGATTCCCACCAGTCAAGAGACACTACAGGAACTTTCATAAATACGGCCCTAGATATTCAGATACTGAACTTTCCCCTCAACCAGATCCACAAGGAAGGGGTTCTTGTCATACTCAACTTGTCCTTGTCATTTCCCTGTTCCTTGACTAAGTATCATGTCAGAAAACGCAGCTATTTTCTCCACGACAACCACCACAATTCCCTCGGAAGAATTCCCCGAAATTGATTTGTAAATGGAATCTGTCTTTCAAAGTCAGTATCATGTTCAAGTACAGTGTACCAAAGTCTTACATGGGCGAATATATTGGGAGAAGTGCGAAGGGAGATGGAAGATGGTTATAAGGAAGGGATGAAGGAGGGGGAAGTGGGGGTGAAGGAGGGGGGAAGTGGGGGTGATGGAAGAGTGAAGTGGTGGTGAAGGAGGGGGAAGTGGTGGTGAAGGAAGGGTGAAGGAGGGTGAAGTGGGGGTTGATGGAGGGTGAAGGAGGGTGAAGTGGGAGTGAAGGAGGAATAAAGGACGGGAGAAGGAGGGGTGAAGTGAGGGTGGTGGAGGAGTGAAGGTGGAGTGAAGTGAAGGCGAAGGAGCAGTGAAGGAGGGATGAAGGAGGGTGAAGTGGGAGTGAAGGAGGAATAAAGGACGGGAGAAGGAGGGGTGAAGTGGGGTGGTGGAGGAGTGAAGGTGGAGTGAAGTGAAGGCGAAGGAGCACTGAAGGAGGGATGAAGGAGGAGTGAAGGAGGAGTGAAGAAGGGATGAAGGAGGTTTTAACTGCGCATTTTAGACAAGAGAGAAATAGAAGAGAGAGCTGGGAGGTGACAGGGCCGATTTTTCGTCGCTTACTACACAAAAAATAAACAGAGGGCTCTCGAAAAAAGAGAATAAAAGGAAGAAGAAAGATAAACAAACAGATCGTTGTCATCGTCTCATTTTCACGGCGATTTAACAGTATTACTTTATACGACATTCTCCTCTCTTTTTTCTGTCTGTTTTCTTTCTTTTTCGCACACACAGCATGGTCTCGACATTCTCCACCGTCATGCTATCTCTGTCTTCCATTTTCTCTTTCTTTTTCGCACACACAGTGTTTCAACTCTGACTTGCGACGTTCTCCTTCCATTTCAACTAAGCTCTCTCACTCACTCTCTCTTGCTTTCCTTGTCATTCTCTTTCTTTTTCGCACACACAGTGTTTCAACTCTGACTTGCGACGTTCTCCTTCCATTTCAACTAAGCTCTCTCACTCACTCTCTCTTGCTTTCCTTGTCATTCCATTTCTACAGGGTAATTCATGTTGTTCTTTTCTCTCCGTTTTCCCCGGTATTTTCTCTGTTTTCTTTACTTGTTTTTTATTTTCCGGGGAAAGCTGTGACCCATGCCTCGTTTATTCTAGTGTTTGTATTGGGGATCGCTTCCTTCCACTAGGAATTCAATAGAAGAAGCGGTTATACATTGGTGATGTGGGTGAGAAAGGGTGAATAATATGTATTAGAAGAGGTTAGTAAAAAGAAAGAAAAAAAAATAAGGAAAGAAGAGAAAGAGGAAGTATACGAATATGACAAAGAGAAAGAAGAAGAAAAAGAAGAACGAGAAGTAAGGAGAAGTAGAAGAATAAGAAGAGGGGGAAAAATAGAAGAAGACAAATAAGAAGAAAATGATGATGATGATGATGGAGAAAAAAAAGAAGAAGGAGAAGAAGTTGGTGAAGAAGGAAAGAATGAGAAGGAAAGGAGGAGAAGGAAAGGAGGAGAAGGAGAAGGATAGGAGAAGGGAAGGAAAGGAGGAGAAGGAGAAGGAAAGGAGGAGAAGGAGAAGGAAAGGAGAAGAAGAAGAAGAAGGATAAGGAAAGGAGGAGAAGGAGAAGGAAAGAAAAAGGAGAAGGAAAGGAGGAGAAGAAGGAAAGGAGGAGAAGAAGGAAAGGAGGAGAAGAAGGAAAGAATGAGAAGGAAAGGAGGAGAAAAAGGAAAGAATGAGGAGGAAAGGAGAAGGGAAGGAGGAGAAGAAGGAAAGGAGGAGGAGAAGAAGAAGGAAAGGAGGAGAAGGACAAGGAAAAAATGAGAAGGAAAGGAGGAGAAGAAGAAGGAAAGAATGAGAAGGAGAAGAAGTAGAGAAGAACAAAAGGGTGAAGAAAAAAACCAGAAATTATTCTGATGAAGGAAAGATGAAAAATGAGACGGAGAAGAGGAAGAACAGAAGCGAGGAGAAAATAACAATCAGGAAAAAGACAAACGAGAATAAAGGAAATAAAAGGAGCGAGAAGAAAGAAGGAATAAGAGCAGGGAAGAAGGAAAAGAAGAAAAAGGAGGAAAAGAAAAAGAAGAAGGAGATGAGAAAACAAAAAAGCAGAAAAATTTGGTAATTTTGACAAGAACATTAAAAGGCGAGTTTGTTGTGAAGAAAACAGACAACTAAAGAAAGAAAAGGTGAAGATGAAAAAACAAAAAGAAGATGAAGAAATAGAAGAAGAGAAACAAAACATGCAGAAGAATATAGTGTTGACAAGAACAGTGGTAGCAGGCTGTGAGTTTGTTGAAAAGAGAAACACGATGACATGAACGATGAACCCGCAGTAGTCAGAGTTGAGTGGAGTTGAGTGAGGCAGAGTGAAGGCATCACTCACTATACAATTGGCTGCACATTATGCTGTGTATTATTAGGCTGATGCGAAATGATGAATTATTGTCGCGCTGATATCATTGTTTTCGCGATGATTGATGCAGGCGCTGATTCGCTGACGAAAATTTTGAGCTTGACTCCTCTGTGTCATCAGCTTTGGTTCACTTTCGGCACTTTCCTTCCCATTTCTCTGTCGCGTCTGTGTGAACGTTCGCCCTCATTCAGATGCTACTGCTCATCATTTCCCTGTCGCTTCTGTGAGAACGCTCACCTTCATTCAGAAGCTACTGCTCTTCATTCCCTGTCGCGTCTGTGTGAACGCTCACATTTATTCTGATTCTATTGCTTCTAACTTCCCTGTCGTGCTTGTGTGAACACTCACCTTCATTCTGATGCTATGTCTCCTTATTTCCCTGTCGCGCCTGTGTAAACACTTTACTTCATTCAGAAGCTCTTGTTCCTCACTTCCATGTCGCCTCTATGTGCACGTACGCCTATAGTCTGTTCAGCGATCCTACGGAGTGAAGTAAACAAACTTTGCATGAGTGTGAGTGAGGAATTCCGAGAATTGTACTGGCATCGGTCGGTTGGCCTATTCATACTCATTGCCACCTACAATTCATTCAGTTCAGCTGTTGTCGCACTTCCAGTTTGTGAAATAAATAATTATTATTGCATTATTTCAAGAACATATTGGATTTTAAATTCAGTTATCAAGTCAGTATTTTCATTTCAAATGTATAGGTAAAAATAACTCAATTGACACATTAATGAACAATTCTAATAATAGTGACGCCAGTGATTGCTGAATGTTTGAATACATTACCTAAGCATCGAAGGTAAGAAAATAGCCATCTTGTTCATAAAATTCATTCATATCATGTGTTCATTTCCATTTACAATAAATAATAAGTATTATCCAAGTAGCTGTTTAAAAATGATTATTGAAAGTCGTTTTCAATGGGTAGGCCTGTTGCCTGTTCGATGCGTTTGAAAACTAGGCTATCAGTGAATCGGGCTTCGTTGGGTCTCGGCTTGCACGCACGCACATGTTTCCTCATTTCCCTGTCGTATCTGTGTGAACACTCACCTTCATTCTGATGCTATGTCTCCTTATTACCCTGTCGCGCCTGTGTGAACACTTGCCTTCATTCAGATGCTCTTGTTCCTCACTTCCATGTCGCCTCTATGTGTACGCACGCCTACATTTAGATGCTATTCATCTTGTGTTGTGCGTTCGCAGACGCTCGAAACGAAGTGCTGATGAGCTGGAAATCGCTTTTAAGCGAAGAAGCGAGAGGAAACTCAGCTTGTATTGATTGTCATCTTCGAGAGGACAGAAAATTATGGAGAAAGGAATAAAAAAGGAGAAGAAGAAGAGAAAAAGGGAGATAAGAAGAAGGAGGAAAGGATGGAGAGTAAGAGCATGAAGAAGGAGAAGGAAGAGGTGAAAAAGAAGAAAATGAGGGAGGACTAAAAGTAGGAGGAAGAAGAGGTGAAGGAGAAGGGCGAGGTGAAGGAGAGAGGGGGAGAAGAAGAGGAAACAGAAGACGAAAGAGTGCAGAAGGATGATGAGGGGGAGGATGACTAGGGGTGGGGGAGAAGGAAGAAGAAGAATAAGAGGAAAAAAGGGAAAAGAGTGGGTAGAAAGGGTAGGAGGAAAACGAGGTTGGGGAAGAGGCTGAATGGAGGGGTAGGAGGAGAAGGAAGCAGAGGAGGATGCTGAAGAGGAGGAAAAGAAAAAAGAGGAATAGCACACAAAGAAAATTAGAGGTGTGTAAGAAGAAGAGAGGGCGGAAGAAGAACAGGAGGAGGAGGAGGAGGAGGAGGAGGAAGGAGAAGAAAAAATAAAAAAAAGAAGAATAGGGTGATGGAGAAGAACAATAACAAAAGGAGTAAAAGAATAATAAGATGGGAATTACGAAATAGAAGGAGAAGATGTTTAAGAAAGAAAATTAGAAGATGAGAAAGGGAGAGAAAAAAGAGAGTGTGGATGAGGGAGGTGAAGGAGAATAATAAGAAGACGAGCAAAGGGGGTGGCAAAGAAGGAGATTTGTAGGCAAGAGCAGAAGAAAAAGTTGAAGCAAGAAAGACAGTAAGGAAAGGTGTGAGGCAGAAAAACTTGACTCAAGTGTCATTTTTGAGAGAGAAGCGTAGAGAAAGAACCGAGGAAAATACATAAGTATGATAACTAAATAAAGAGGAAGACAGTGAAGAAATAGGAGACCGTATAAGAGCAAGAGAGTACGAAAAGGAAGAGAAAGCGTGACAAAGTAGAAACTCAGCTTAAAAGTGGCATTCTTGCTAGAGAAAGATATCTAATAAAAGAGGAAATTAGAAGAAGTTGGATGACTGAGAAGTAAATGGAAAGGAAGTGAGAAAATAGGAGACAGAATGATAGGGAGGAAGAGGAGAAGAGAAGGGAGTGTGAGAAAGAAGTAAGCTTTGTTGTCAGGCGGAAATTAAAAATATGAATAGAAACATGTCTGCTGGCTTGAAACGCTCATCACAGAGTGAGGCGTTTTTCAGCGTTGAAATTTGTCGCAAATCGTTGTCAATGTCATTTTAAAGAAGATCGCAATTTGTAAACAAATGTAACATTGAAATTAATTTCGATTATTGGTTCATCGATTACAACGCTACTGATTGGCTGGGTTAAGTCATAGCTATACATTGGTTTCCACCCAGAAGGTGCAAAGAGGTTTTCAAAATGGTGTTTAACAAATAGGTATAAAGCCATGTTTTACAGAAATGCAAACTGACGTTTCGTAACTCATTCTCCAATTTTTACAATAATCAGAATTGACGTAGACTTGGCAATAATGACTCTTTTCAATGAGTCGTTCAATCGCCCTCACTCTTGTAAGTGAGCCATTCATTTGAACTAGTTCAAAAATGAGTCATCAGCAATGCTCGTGCTCATTCACTACCTTAGCTTGCTCAGCGCTCACTCTCTCACTGAGCGAGCACTCCATCACACACAACAATAAACAGCCTTTTCGTATGTCTGGCGCCTCAATATAAACAATTCTCAGAATCTAAGTCATCAGTTTAATATTCCAGAGCACAGAGCTTAGTCAATGAGCTTTCTGAGCCAGCTGTAGTTCGTTCAGTTCACAGTTCAAAAAGCTCATGGAGCTGAGAGAGATGAGTGAGTGAGCCAGCTGTTGTTGTAGTTCGTTCACTTCACAGTTCAAAAAGCTCGTGTAGCGGGGAGGTGAGTGCTCTTGTCTAGCAGTGCCTATAGCAGGCCACAGCTTTGATCTGCTAATTCAAAGAGCGCTCACTAGATGGTGGGTTGACTGTATTCTATGAAAACACAAACACAGCTCAAAAATGAACGAACTACTTTCTGAATTTGAACTACTAGTTCGTAGTTCATTTTAAAGAGTCAGTTACTTTGAACGACTCGCTCAATCTGGTCACATCTCTAGAATTGAGTCTGTAATGAATTGTAATTGTAACCTGTAATGCAACGTTATTGATTGATAACCAATATTGATCAAACACGACACAGTATTATTCGGCTCAAAAGTTTTCATCAAAATCTAATATTATAAACTATTTTTAGTTTATTCATTTTATTTAGGATCAATAAATAAATAATGTTTAGGATAGATAAATAAATAATTTATTTATTTTAGGATCTTCAAGGAATTGGTCTGAGAATTAAAGATGCTCCAGATAAAATAAAAATTAACAAAATTTTACGAACAAATAAAATTAACATCGAAAGACCAGAAAGACAAAGGACAGTGGAGGTTTCAGAGGAGATCAGAAAACAACGATCTGATAGAACGAAGGAATATTGGAGAAAGAAATTAGAATCTAGGCTGATGCGAGGACGTAGAAATGACTGGAATATTGAGACTAAAGTGGTCCTATGTGACCTCAAACTCAAAATGGAAAAAAAACTATTTTCAGTGTTTTGTTTTGAGTGAACTTTTAAATTACACATCACTTCATCCATCACCTAGGCTTAAAATACTTCAATGAGTTGAAGTATTGAAATACTTCAATGGGGATTTTTGGGGAGTAGTAGAGCAACAATTTTCTTGCTCATTTCACTTGGCATCTAGCCACCATTCTTTAAACATAAAAAAGAAGTAAAATTAATAGTCGTTAAGTGAAAAATAATAATTTTGTTATTTTCCGAGTAAAGTTTTTTAGCAAATTGAATTTCTAGTCTGTGTTAACCTCAATGTTTTGGACAATGCAACATATTCAAAATTTGTGAAGAGAGCAGTTTTGAATTTGAGTCTGTTGCTCCTTCACATTCATTTTAATTTTGTCACAATAAATAAATAATATTAAAAGGTTGAACTTTGAGTAAAGAAACAATAATAACGTTTACAATTTTCGAGATATAACTGAGAATCCCGGAAATGGTCAACATCATATTAGAGTGAATGGGAACTGCACCATTAGATCTTAAACACTGACAATTTTAGGGATTAATCTCTCGTTTATATTCCTCACTTTGACGAATTATGAATTTCAAACGGGATAGTCCATCTTGAAATATAAGTTTTTCAATTTGTGCGTTGAGAATGAATTGAATCGTTTCAACAAATAAGTTATTTTCATAATTTGATAAACCAAAAAAACAGTTTTCTCAAGGAAACTCCTCGACAAACGATGCCTTGTACTGAATCAACAGTTCTATTTTCAAAATCAAACTCAATTTAGTTTTAAAATAAGTTTATTTTGCTTCCCAAATCAGAGTTTATTTATTTTGTTTTCAAAATCTGAGTTTATTTTGAACTATCCTCACTTCAGACACCGAGAGAAAGATCTCTGCATCAATAAGACAGCATAAAAATGTGCTTTATTTATCAATGATTCAGCAAAAAGATATTCTCTGTCAAAAAATGCAAAATAAAAATATTTTCTGCGTCAGCAATACAGTGAAAAAATGCTTCCTGTCTTAAAAATCTCCTAAGTTGTGTAGCTTCTCGTATTCAAGTGCGAACGTGAGACGATTCAACAAATAAGCAAACATTGCCGAATGAATTTATTGTTATTTGCTGTGTTCTAAATGCGTGTTGTGTGTTTGTGTATGTGTGTTGTGTGTGCGTCTGTATGTGTGTTTAGTGTGCAAAAAGTTGTTGAATCAGCTTAAAAACAAGCAAAGAGCGCCACCGCATCTCTGGGGATTTTTGGGGAGTAGTAGAGCAACAATTTTCTTGCTCATTTCACTTGGCATCTAGCCACCATTCTCTTCAGTTCATCGATCCCAGCCGTTAAAAGGCTTTTCACAGAAAACATCCTGGAGAATCCATGCTAAAATTATCAATAGATCATAACAGTCTTTAGGCTCAAAAGGGTGATACCATTTCGTAACGATGCTACTTGATTTTTATAGCCTACAACTTCATATTAGTGTTGATAGTTAGGGGTTTTACACACTACACAGCCATCTAATCCAGGGATATCGAAACTATGGCCCGTCGGCATAATTTGGCTCGCAAGTATGATCAATCCAGCCCACGACAGCTGTAATACAGTGAAAAAATGCTTCCTGTCTTGAAAAATCTCCATCTTAAATAGTGTTTTACCATTTAATATTGTTCAGTAGATTACATGAAGTATCAACTGTCACGGTAGCATCAAAACGTAATTCAACTATCAAATTTTACTACTGTATGTTTGCTCAGGGCGCATTATCCAAAAATTATAAATAATAAGATAGTGACGTGATAGTGGGGGATTGATCCCCTCAGAGAGGAACAAAATTTTTTCTAAAAGTATTTGGAGTCGCTATAAATGTGATTTAAGAGGTTAATATTATTTTATCAAAAATTTCCAAGTGAATTTTCCCAAATTAAAAAAAATCAATAGACGGTTCCTCAATCATGTGATGTTGGGTGAGGGGGGGTCAAAAACAGCAGTTTTATAGTTTCAAGTAGGCCTAGTTTAAATTTTTTTAATAAACAATGAAAGCCCGGGTAAATCTAATATCAGCAAATATTATCAGCGTGTATGTTGAAACTGCCAATGATAGTTGAATACCTCTCTTATTCCCTCACAATAGAATCCTTTCAGTTGATTCAACATTCGTCAGAGAAAATTTGTAGAAGAATGAAAGAATCAGACAAGAAAATCATGATTGCATGATATTATGGACAGTATACTCTCTCAAACCTATCTCTCAAACAGGATTTTTTGCTGGATTTAAACTTGAGCTGCGGTAGAACGTGAGGGTAAAAACCTGATAATGAAAACTCCATTTCGTCGATGATGCCAGAGGGAGAATGAGAGGGAAATTGGATCAGAATGGGAAAAATTATGAAAAATAGTGACATCAAGTACTGGGAATTGGGGAAAAATGTGGTAGTAATTGAAGCATAATAGAGAAAAAAAAGGAAAAATTTTTGTTTCCAGAAACTATTTGCTCGATTCAAACTTGTGAATAGTTTTAGTAGAAAGATTTAAATTTAAATTGAAATTGAATTTATTGCCACATAAAAAAAACAGAAACATTACAAATGTCATTGTACAAAATAAAACTAAATAATAATACACTTCTACATTATATTAATCTACATAACTACAAGATCTTTTGTATTAGTGATTACAATGCAATTATATGTAAAATATTTGAATATAAATTATATGTAATTAATTAATTATCTGTATTATCTAATTTATTATGTAATTTATCATGCGGTACTGTGTCGAAAGCTTTGGATAGATCCATAAACACTGCTAAAGGTTTCTTTTTAGTATTTAACATCTCTGTAACATTATTCACAAAGTATGCTAGAGCATCCTCTGTATTTTTATTTGGTTGAAAGCCATATTGATTAGTATGGATAATATTATTATCCTGTATAAATTTCATTATTTGTTTCTTTAATAATTTCTCCAATATTTTTGCCAGGTTACTAATCAAGCTAATCGGTCTGTAGTTACCAGGATCATTTCTATGATTGATTGATTGATTGATTAATTGCCTTTATTAAGGGCGAAGTTAGGACTCCTGGTCCTCTGTTACACTCAACCCTTAAGGGAGTGGAAAACGATAAAAATAGGAAAAAAGAGGGGGAAGTTGAGAAAGGAGAGAATAGAAAATTGTGACAGACTACGGAAATAGGGGAAACGGTAGACCGGAGGAAAAAATTTAAGCAGAGTGAAGAAAAATGCTAATAACTCGTGGAATAATTGAAAAGAAAAAGTGGGATAATTGAAGTAGAATGGGGGAAAATTGATACAGGGGTGGAAAGAAGGGGAATTTGGGGTAGAATGAAAGAAGAGAATGAAAATTGCGACAGACTACAAAAACAGAAATGATAAAGTGCAGGGGGAAAATTGGAGAATGAGAAAAAAAATTGAAACTGAACCAATGGCAATTATCAATGGCTGACCCAATGGATGATGGCGAAATGGGAGAAAAGTATTAAAAACTCGAAACTGACCAGAGGAGGGGTGGAAAAATTGGAATAGACTGAGGAAAATTGAGGAAACCGGGGAAAACAATTTACCAACTCATGGTAGGTGTATCCGTAGTAGGTGAAGATAGTAGTAGTAGAAGATTGTGGCGAAGTCTGGGGGGGGGGGGGGGGGAATTTAAACTAAATGGGGGAAAAAGTTTAAAAAACTCTTAACTGACGAGAAGATAGGTGGAAAAATTTGAATAGACTGAGGAAAATTGAAGAAACCGGGGGAAACAATTTACCAACTCATGGTAGGTGTAACCGTAGTAGGTGAATAGAAGATCGTTAAAAACTCGAAACTGACCAGAGGAGGGGTGGAAAAATTGGAATAGACTGAGGAAAATTGAGGAAACCGGGGAAAACAATTTACCAACTCATGGTAGGTGTATCCGTAGTAGGTGAAGATAGTAGTAGTAGAAGATTGTGGCGAAGTCTGGGGGGGGGGGGGGGGAATTTAAACTAAATGGGGGAAAAAGTTTAAAAAACTAAACTGACGAGAAGGTAGGTGGAAAAATTTGAATAGACTGAGGAAAATTGAAGAAACCGGGGGAAACAATTTACCAACTCATGGTAGGTGTATCCGTAGTAGGTGAATAGAAGATCGTGGCGAAGTCTGGGGGGAAATTTAAGCGAAATGGGAGAAAAGTATTAAAAACTCGAAACTGACCAGAGGAGGGGTGGAAAAATTTGAATAGACTGAGGAAAATTGAGGAAACCGGGGGAAAAAACTTTCCAACTCGTGGTGAGAAAGGTAACAGAAATAGTGGATTAGAAGATCGTAGTAAAGTCTGGGGGAAAATTTTAGCGAAATGAGGTGGGGAAAATTCAAGCGAAATGAGGTGGGAAAAATTTATGGGAAATGAGGTGGGGGGGAATTATAAACTCGAAACTGACCAGAGGATAGGTGGAAGAATTGGAATAGACATCGGAAAAATTGAGACAGCAGGGGAAAACGGCTACCCAACACGGTAGAGGGGAAGGGGAAGGGACAGTAGTGGGGAAATAGTGGGGAAATAGTGGATCGTGGAATTTAATTATAGTGCAATAACGGCGAGTGCAGTAGACAAGGGTGATGTCAGCTTGTTTTATAAAACCATGGAACGGTTCCACTTCATCACGGTTTCAATTCCCGCCATTATTCGAAGCCGCGAAATGTACTGGTGCCTCGCACTGGGTGGGTTAGTTAGTAGTGCCGAGTGTATAAATATGTCTATCACTTTGTATGAAGGGCTTTTCAGGCCGCTTTATCCGCCAACAATAACTCCGAGCACAGGCTCCTCCTACACTTGTACAATTCTACAATATACGGCCCCATAAAGTGTGGGCGACGTGTGTATTTTGTGATGTAATTATGGCTGTACATATCAACTACATTGAAATACATATTACTACTCGTGTACAAATACATAACAACTCGTTGAAATACATATTAATACTCATATACAAAGACAGAACAGAAACTCGCATTTGGCATGTGTTTTGCTTCTGGAGACGATGTTTAATAACTACCGTATTAAACTAGATTAGAACATGAATACACTAAACTGTAATAGTTGAACATGGACATTATCTTGTTATTATTATAGAGGGAGTAATAACATTCAGTTCTAGTTCTAGGCTACTGGTACTAATATTACTGCGTTTGGATGCGTGACCGTGCTTCAATAACTTGATATTATAATATAAACTTGAAAAAACACTTTTAAATGGAAATTAACTCACGTTATCACGGATCACGCGATAACGTGAGTTAATTTCCATTTAAAAGTGTTTTTTTTTTCAAGTTTATATTACATATTAGTGGAAACAAGATGGATCTTCAACATCATGATATTATAAGCTTTATTATGTTTGAGCCGGAGGTTCGGAACCCACCAAAAATAGCAGATACATCATCTTTCCCATAACATGGCTCCAACCGCAATGACTTAGAAAAGGTCTCACCACCAATAAATGCCATAGCCTATGTTTTTTATTATTAAGACTGATGTTGTCCAAACTACTGTGTTTAAAACACGAGAGACTATACTTTTGACTGTCAGTATTTCTTGGCGGGCATGTTATAATCATTTGTTTTTTTCAAAATGTTGTCTTTAATGAATAATTAGAAAAATACTAGTAAGTTTCAATGTTTCAACAAAACTATTTCAATAATTTTATGTTATGATGTTATTATGGCTGTACATATCAACTACGTTGAAATACAAAGAAGATAAATTGAGCATTTGTTTCCTAATCAAATATTTCTTTAGAAACCTATTTCTCCTCAATCTTGTTCAAATCATCTACAGATTAATTGTAAAAAGATTTTTTGAAGACTAAAACTTCACTGAATAAGATCACCCGTCTACAACTAGACGCAGTGACATGAAGATCAGGGGGATAGATCCCCCAAGAGACAAGATGAATTTTGGAGTTTTAACAAGCCCTGAGAGACAATTTCTGACAAAACATCAAAAATGTGTTGAACTGTTAAAAATTTTGTTTTAGAGGGATTACCTTTTTAAAAAAATTTGGGGGGAGTACCCCTTGACGCCCTTCGAAGACATTTTCAAGTACAGTACAGTTCAGGTTTCAGACCAATGTGGGTTTCATCCTCAGAAAAAAACCAAAGCACTTTTATAATTAATTAATAAATCAATACACCCCACTATAATACTATGTGTTGGGGTTTTCCTACTTCAAATGTTTTCTGTATTTCAAATTCCAGAAATTGTTTATTTAGCAGTAACCATTGCCTGTTTGAGAACTCCCAGTGGTTCGAAACCTACCTAAAACTGTAGATTCAACTCATCAATCACCGTCATCCAACTCATTACCCAAGCACAGGTCTCAGACCAATGTGGGTTTCATCCTCAGAAAAAACAAGGGATCTTTCATAACTCCAGAAATTATTTATTTAGCTGGTTTCTGCCTGTGTGAGAGCTCCTGATGGTTTGGAACCCACCTCAAACTGCAGATACAACTCATTACCCAAGCACAGGTCTCAGACCAATGTGGGTTTTATCCTCAGAAAAAAAAAACAAGGGATCTTTCATAACTCCAGAAATTGTTTATTTATCTGGTTTCTGCCTGTGGGAGAGCTCCTGATGGTTTGGAACTCACCTAAAACTGCAGATACAACTTATTACCCAAGCACAGGTGGTGTCAGACCAATGTGGGCTTCATCCTCAGGAAAAAAACCAAGGAACTTTTTTAATCCCAGAAACTGTTTATTGTGCGAAAACCATTGGCTGTGTGAGAACTCAAATCTGAACATGTGTTTGTTATAAATTGTTTTTAAATATCTGTTGTTATATTGCCTGTATGAGAACGCCTACTCAAACATGTTTTTATGTTTGTGTGAAGTTGTGTACGTGTGCATGTGTGTACGAATGGGGAAACGTTTAGAAATTCATGTCGGATCGCTGCGAATATCGGTGAAAGCCTCGGGCTCAGTAACGGGGTCACCCATCCTACGATTTTCACCGTCGCCAGCTCTGCTCATGTCATGCACTGACGATAAAGAAGACAAATCGGTTTTAAAACAGGAAAACACCGGCTCTGCCTCCCCGCAGATAGCTCTCTGAAATGCGCCGCTCCCACTACATAATATATGTGATTTGAAAAACTTTTTACCTTCGTTAGAGACGCCCAACTTGACTTGTCATATTGGATCTAGTTGGAGATAGCTTCTAACACCAAACTTTCTCATCTATTCAGCCAATTTTAAGGAGTTCTTTCTTTCCACAAGCTACTTGAGAGACAGGGAGAGAGAGAGAGAGAGAGAGAGAGAGAGAGAGAGAGAGAGAAAGAGAGAGAAAAAAGTGGGAAAAGACGAGTTCCAATTATTTTTCGAGATTATCTGTTGAAGAAATTTTCATCATCTGATAACTATACAGAGTGTTTCAAAACTCTTTACCAATACTTCTAGGCAGTGTTTCTGGACCACTAACAAAATTAAATATCAAAATAAAAATTTTCCAAAGTCCCCAGTAACTCACACAGTCACCATTTTGTTTTTATCACACATTATTTTTTTTTTATTCGAACACCATTGAACGTATAATTTTTAAATTCAGCATACAGCTTTATAACAATTGAAAAATCTTTAAAAAATTAATCAAAATTTTCTGACATTAAAAAACAAAATGGCGGCCATTTAAAATGTTTGAACAGGATTAAATTAATAATGGCTAATTGTATCAAAATTTGACTGGAATAACTGTTTTTAGATATTGTTATTGCAAATCTAACGAAACCTCATTTTACAAGATTGGTCAACAATTAACAGAGATGCTACGTTTTAGGGTGTGCGGTGGTTGCAGTTTTACGAACAAACAAGGAATAAAATGAAAGTTTATTTACCATAGATAATTACAAAGAATAAATAACCATGAGAATGAAAGCCTTGCAATGACAGAACTGTAACCCGCTTCCAACCACCGCACACCCTAAAAAGTAGCATATCTCTGTTAATTGATGGCCAATATTGAAAAATGAGGTATCGCTAGATTTGCAATAAAAATATCTAAAAAAAAGTTATTCGAGTTAAATTTTGATACCATTAGCCATTATTAATTCAATCCTGTTCAAAGATTTTAAATGGCCGCCATTTTGTTTTTTAATGTCGGAAAATTTTGATAAATTTTTTGAAGATTGTTTAAATTGTTATAAATCTGTATGCAAAATTTCAAAAGGTTCAATGGTGTTCGAATAAAAAAATAACGTGTGAAAAAAACAAAATGGCGGCTGTGTGAGTAACTGGGGACTTTGGAAAAATTTTATTATATTTACTTTTGTTAGAGGTCCAGAAACACTGCCTAGAAGTATTGGTAGAGAATTCCGAAACACCCTCTATATTCGAAGAATAGTGAATCGCTGAATTTTTTATAATCTAAATTTCACACTGTCGATCTTCAGTTACAGTATTTTTAATCAGTAAACATGCATTCGAACTTTTGAAGCACATGGTATAAGGATTTAAGGAAAGGCTTGCATGCTAAATTCATCCAGCATTAAAAAAATATATGAAAAAAAAATTGGTACTTACAGCAAAACGGGATGAAACTGCATGAACCGATAGTTTCTCTTAGTCGACATTTTCAACAGTTTATGATATGTGTGTTCAAAATCCATGGTTGTGTTCCTCTTGAAATTTACATCCTCTCATCTGGAAAAATAATTTCACAATGAAAGCCAGATTTTTTTAAATTCATAATGATATATTTCTTTTCAACTGATAGAGCAGGTTTCTAGAATTATAGTGGAGTGGAGTGAGGTATCACAAAACAATTTTTCCATCCAAAAAGAAAAGTTACATTCGGAATTGCGGATAAAATATTGTAGCGAATATGAGAATGAAAATAGAGAGAAAGAAGGACAGTGGTTCTCGTTGTTATCTGCTATGTAAATGTTTACTTCTAAGCAATTAATTACTCTGCTTTTGACACTTTTATGGTGTTTACTTTTTACTTTGTAGAATGTTCTAGTTGTTTGATTAGACATTAATGGAATCTTATCGAATATTGTGGAAAGTACGAGGTTCCTTATTTATTTATTTAGAAGATGATAGAAAAATCCAGAGATATCTCAATTATGGAAAATTATATAAATAGAGGGAGACTTTTGTAAATTAGTTCAGTCTTGTTTGAAACTCGTCGTGATAAGTGGCAGTAGTGACAGTTCCCGTTAATACAGACAGTGAAATCCCGTTGGCGCTATTACAAACCGTGAAATGAACTTTTGTTGTCTGTAGTGATAATTCTTTTACCTATTACTGTATTACGGACTTGTGCTTCGTAAGTTAATTGTTCTTCCTCTACGATTCTTTTTGAATATTATTGGACAGTTTATTGTACAGTTATTATTTAATATTAGATCGGCCTTTTGACATTTAGTGATTGATTTTTGTATGGTAATATTGAAAACTCATTATCAGTTGAACAATAACGTTTCATCTGTTCCCGATTGCTTATTTTTGTGTAAGAAATTTCTGAACAGTGTGAGTTCAAGATTATTTGTGTTAATAAAGTGCAAGTGATAAATTTAAGTGTTGCCAGCGTTATTTTAGACATAGAACCCATAACAATATAACAACTTTGGTGTGTATTCATAGTGGATTATAGCTCCAATGAATAATACAACGAAATTGTCTCAACCACATTTATTTAAACTTTGAGAAACTAGTTTCGGTTGTTACACCATTAACAATCTCAATCAAACTGCCACTACAAAGAAAGATTATATCCCCCAAAAGTCGCCGCTCAATATGGCGTCGGCTACAATTTTCTGACTTTATGTTCCCTCCACTTTCTTATATCTTCATGGATTCAACTCTATTAACTGTTCTATCTCAACCAAAATCAATTCCCTTGACAGAAAACAGGGAGAAAATTCAGTTACACCAAGTAACTACGCTCAAATACTGTACGATCAAACATCTTACTTGATTAGAAGGCCTCATCAAGCAAACCTTCGCCTCTTGACATGAGGTCACAAAACCAAGCCCAGTCAACGACCATGCTCCTCAAAAACTGTTGGCTTGGATCAAGTGCGGTCTCAACTTAGCTAAGTAAACGTGCTTTGCCTTCAACACACGCGACTTAGGAGGAGGGTGAGGTTACCGGGTCAAGGAGCCGCAAAAACTTGGACAGACTTCAATCGAGTCTTCATACTCAGTCTTCAGCCGAGTCACTTCAGACGAGACCCCACGTTTAGTCTTTAGTCGAGTCCCTTCAGTCGAGTCTTCATTATGAGTCTTTACTCGAGTCCATATCGTTGTTAGAAGCTACAATAAGTTGTCACATTTTTTTTTTGAGGATGAAGCCCACATAGGTCTGAGACCTGTGCGTGGGTAATGAGTTGGATGATGGTGATTGATGAGTTGGACCTACAGTTTTAGGTGGGTTCTTATATTATTATCAACAGAAATAAAGCTATATTTCAATCAGAAATCTATTTGGCCTTTATTTAGGTGGAGAAATGAATTTAAATAACAAAAAATGGTTATGGAAACAGATTCTTTCACTTTAGAAGTGGACAACGTGATAATTTTACAATAAGCCTATATATTTTTCCAACGAATCTTGCGGAAATTTCAATTCTGAAATAAAATTTGAAATCAACAAATATCCAAAACAAATCTAAAGGTAATAATATTGGGGATTATTGGTTATGTAGAAGCACACTGATTTTTTACGCCTACATTTATGTGTTCTAATCCAATAAAACCCTCATTTATAAACTTTGTACACACTTTAGGCTATTGAGTGATTCCACATTTTGTATTCAGAATTTAATTCTCTACAAGTTAAGCTGAAAAATTTATTGGTTCATCAAAAATTAACTGAGTTAATTCATTTCGAGCTTGAAAACCCCAGATGTAGCCATATTTTGGCAACGAAGCATTTCCGGACCTATATGTTTATATGTGATTTTTCATTATTTTAGTAGGTAGGCCCACAAAATATTGGTATTACAGAAAGCCCACAAAGTATAAGTATTACAGAAAGCCCAAAAAGTATAGGTATTAGTAACACCTTGCTATGCGAAACACCTTGTGCATTGACTGAAAGGTTTATTCGATTTTTCAGTTTTTTTTACCTGAGACCTGAGATTAATTCAATTTACAACCTAAATGGAGATCCTGGAGATTCTTGATTGATCAAGATGGCTACCAACTTACTCCAGCTTTATTTCTGTAACGAAGCGTATGGGCCTTTGTATTAATGAACTTTTTTCTTTATTTCGGTGAGAGGGAAGCGTTGGCAGATTCTTGAATTGTATTTGCTGAATTGTATTCTCTACATTCTACAAGATTCGTTGGGAAAAGATGTAGGTTTATTGTGAAATTATCAAGTTAATCCACTTCATACCTGAAAAAGTCTGTCTTTATAACCACTTTTGCGTATTTAAGTTCATTTCACCACCTAAATGATGACTCGATAGAAAAGATGTAGGTTTATTGTAAAATTATTAAGTTAATCCACTCCACACCTGAAAAATTCTGTTTTTATAAACATTTTTGTGTATTTAAATTCATTTCACCACCTAAATGATGACCCGATAGATTTCTAATTGAACAAATTGATAAGAATAGCTGCCAACTTCAATTCGCCTGATTTAAACGACAATAAATAACAAAATTCAAATTCATTGTTATTATAGAATTTAAATTACATGATATTATTCAAAACAAAATTATTTGAATATAAAGCCCCGCTTGGATAATTATCCCGTTTGCAGAGAGAGCTGACGATTCGTCAACTCGCAAAATTTCGACAAAAATCAAGCACAGAGCTTCAAGACTCGTCCAATGACTCAATTATTCAAGAGTCCACAACTATCCTTGACAGGAGTCAACAGCAGCACCCAATTTGAACGACAGTAGATAGCTGACAAGTAGTTAACCCTCAAAACTTTAACAAGAATCATCTCAAAAATCCAGCACATAACTCCAAGACTCTTCTAATGACTCAACTACTCAAGAGTCTTCAACTAATACAAGAGTCAGCAGGAGCATCACATGAGCTATAGGCCTGCAATGACTGCCGAACCTTCCAAACTTAATTAGAGCAACTTGAGACGCTCAACTCAAACCTCGTCTGTGCTGAAGCCACTCCAGCCAACTGCACAACTACACACCTGTGTACCTCACTGCCACACTTTTCCTCACTCCCTCATCCCTCTCTTTTCCTCACTCCCTCATCCCTCTCTTTTCCTCACTCCCTCATTCCCTCTCTTTTCCTCACAGCCTCACGCTCTACCTCACTGTTACCAACTTAACTTCGTTGTGCCCGAGCATACGGCCGGCCAAACACTTTGCTCACACTAACTTTCAACAAGCGATAGCAGCGTATAAGCGGATGAGTTTTCCCGCCAATTCAGGCCAGTTTCCCTTGGAAAACTTGGGCGGGAAAAGTTTTTCTCGCTGAAAAATTGAGAAGATATCTGGGGAAGGTAACGCAACTTTGAAATAGGCTACCATATGTTTTTTAGGAAGAGATTTGGTAATTTCTATTCAAGTTAAAAAAAAAGTAAGTTAATTATATTTTTAGTGTAAATTGACTTTTGTGCTTCTCTCGTGAGGGCCTGGGAAAAATAGTGTTACTTTAAAAAATGTACTCATCTTTTCATGATGTAATTTTATTTTTATATAGGCTACTGTATGACATGTAATCTGTTTAAAGGAAAATGTTTATTTTTATGAAAAAGGCAACAAATTCTATTTTATTCAATGCTTTGGAAAATATAACATATTCAAAATTTGAGAAGAGAGCAGTTTTGGACTTACCTGTTGCATCTTCACATTCATTGTAATTTTGACACAATTAATAAATAAATAATTTAACACTGGATGTAACATCAATTTGAAATACTATAAATTTTTTAGAGAGAAATTTTGTCAATTTTGTTCAAGTTTTGAAAAATTTGATTTAAATCTTTTAGTGTATATTAACCTTAATTTTTTGAACAATATATGAGTCAAATTTAGTGAAGAGAGTTGTTTTTGAATTTGTCAGTTGCTTTATATCTCCATTGTTATCCTGTCTATAAATAACTAAATAAATATAGCACTGGATGGAAGGTCAAGTTAAAATAGGCTACTATATGTTTCTTAGGGAGGAATTTTGTTGATATTTTCAAAAAAATTCAATAAGACTATAAAACACGGGACGTAACGCCAATTTGAAGAATTCATTTTCAATTCATCTATGTTTGAAAAACCTAAACAGAGGGGAGTTGTGTATGACAAGATGTACCAGTGTTATATTTCCATGCTGTATTTAATCTTATATATTGGTATATTGCATTTCAATGGAAGTAATGTTTTAGTCAAATATGATATTAAACCCTGTCAAGAAACCTGATTGGTTATTATATGTTTTGAATAAAAAATATTCTAAAATAAAAAACCACTAAAATGTTATAAACACCATTGATACTCACTTGATACTTGAATGTATTCCAATTCACATTGTTTAGCTAGCTAACTAATTAGCTAGCTAATTCAAATAGCTATTAGCCAGAGGATTAGCTTTGCTCTGTAATAATTGAATTATTGTATTGTATTGTATTGTTTGAATAAATAAATTAGCCCACTAATGAGCCTTATCTAATCACAGACAAGCGCTCCAAACCATCAATTTACCAGAGCCACCAAATTTAGAACGATTGCTTAATTATCACAATTCAACCTCTATTATTGATCATTCGTATGTTATTCCTGTATAGATGTTTCATAATATCTGAGGACCGTCCTGTATAAATCTCAATTCAATTTCAAACGGTCACCCACAATCCAAGAAACAAGACACCTGTGTGAACAGTGCGGTTGATTCGTGTGTGTTTCCTAATATTGAATAGCCGCGCATCCAGTAGAAACAGGGGGCAATATCACGCCACCAACGGTGTCTTGATTATATTGTTCAATTTCAGATTAATTACACAGTGCACCGACCCTTCTCGCCCCCGCACAACCCCTTCAAACCCAACCCGGCATATGATGTGTATTGAGTTGCGTAATTTGCGGACCCCCACTATTGTACGTGACGGCTAGGTCAGGGGTGGTACAAGGGGGGTTTGATGAAGGGGGAGGGGGTGCGCTAGTGGTCGCAGATGGTCTGCTACAGGTGCAAACCACCTTGTCCCATTTCAAACCTTGCCCCCTCACAACATAGTTTGGTTTTGGGGTATGCTACCATTATTCCATAGAGCTTACAGTCGAGGTTAGTTGGAGCGAAAGCTTTGGTGAAGAATCTTTTCGATAAAATAAACCTATATAACGGAGTATCAAAAGCCGCGTCTTCACCAACCGAACATGCTCGGCGAATAGTGTTCGCTGGAATCAGCTGATGTCGCTGAAGATTTTTTGGAGTTGGTTTGTTGTGGACGCCTTCTCGAACATCATGATCGGTGTGGTGGGGTTAGTGGCGGGAACCTGTTGTTGGTCGTCACTGTTCGCTCACAGACCGAACATTTCAATTGAACTCACGAACATGTTCGGTGATCCATATGTTTAATGTTTGCCCGTTTTTTTGTATTCGCCAACAATGTTCGGCAGACATGTTCGGTTGGTGGAGACGCGGCTAAAGGTTGCGACAAATTTACATAAAATGATAATTATCATTATCAGCTGTGCTGATAGGCGGCATATTCAACTGCTTTGATTTCTATAAACATGAAAACAGGATTTCTATAACATCGTACTCTTACCGATTCCCAAAAAATATACATCGGCCATTCTTGAAAAAGAGTTACGTATTTACCCCCAAACTCCAAAATCACTAGTGATCTATCGAGGACTGTCATCTAGGTCTAGGAATCATCAGTCACCATCATCCAAATCATTACCCACGCACAGGTCTCAGACCTATGTGGACTTTATCATAAAAAAACAACTGTGAGGAAGCTATATACCAAGTTTCAATAATCTAGAAGTTTCCGTCCTAGAGCAGGGACGGACGTACAACAGCACGATTTCAATATGACTGTCGGGTCCTTATATCCTCAATAGAATAGAATGAATCATTCGAACTCACATATAAAAATCATAAATTTTAATTTTGATGTTAATGAATTGACATTAAATATGATTTGTTTATTCATTCATGCATTCATGTAGCTACATCAGTTTACCCCTCAGGTTACATCAGGTCATCTCGGCCCCCCTGCCCACCCCTGCCCTCCCCAATGACGCCTCTGAACTACATGAAAAATTTATTGAATTTATTACAAATTTCTGTTCCCAGCTATATAAAATAGCCATGAATCAAGATAAATAACAATGTTAAGATTTTTAAGTCGAGGATAAAGGCATTTTTTGTAATTGGTGAGTCAGTTAATTCACCATTATTGAAATTCTAAGAATATTTCTATAATTTTAAAGCAATACTGTACAAGTTTATGATGTAGGTTTACGCTGCTTTCACATGTTTACATGATTTCGTTTTTTAACACTTGTTCCATTTATTATTATAATTACAGAGAATTTAAAAAGATGCAATTCTAAAGATAAAGCAGTGAGAAGACAGAAAAATATTTTGCTTATTCATTAATGACATGACATCAGCAATCTTTTGTTGTGAATATTGCAAGTTCATTATGTTTCACTAGGTTTGTCTGCTCCAAAAATTACTTGTAATATCAATAAACCTTGCTATCACGAAGAGAAGAATGATATTTTTAAGCATCATAATGGCATTTTTTGTAACTTATATATTTGTTGAACTAGTGAAGTCTCCATTATTCTTCATTAATATTCTAAGAATATTTCTATAATTTTTAAGTAATACTGTACAATTTTATTTTCGTGTTAAGAAGCTATTTATTTATTTACAAGTTGATGATTTCCACTGCGTCTGATGAGACCCGTAGTGGTACAAAACAAATTAAATAATACAATACTAGTCTACTCTACAAAATATATACATGTACGAGTAACTATATCATTGATATATCAACATTAAATAATAAAGAAACAAAAAAAAATAATAATAATATAGAGAGAAAAACCATTCAATTAATAAATGAGGTATAGGTAATTCATTATCCTTATGATTAACCTTATTGTAGAAGAGAAAAAATAAAATATAAATATGAAGAAAGACAACTCCTCCTTGTTTCTTTTAGCAAGTTATGGATCTCCAATCCAAATTAAATCAATGGAGCCACTCATCAGCAAGTGATTTTTACAAAAATACTCCAATAACAAGTGAAATTCAGAGGAAAATAATGTGAAAAAGTGAAGTAATTGAGTAGAAACATCGAGAATGACAAATAGGCGAAAACGTGCAAATTCCCGAATGATCGAAACCCTTTACTTCCCCCATCCGCCAAAAAAGGAGAGCCCATTTTGTAACATATGGGAACGAAAAGATCGGATTGTGGGGGAGAGGGCGAGAGAGAGAGAGAGGAAGGAAGAGGAAATGGTGGAAGAGGAAAGAGAAAGAGGAAAGAAAATGTGGAGAGGAAAAGAGGGAAGGGGGAAAGACTAATGGCACGAAGTAAGAAAAGCTACGATTGTGACATTTTTGTGAGGGTCAAAGTGGGGAGGGGGCTAAGTATGTGGATGAAATATGGGAGAACTTGATGTTTGCTCAGAAAAAAGAGAAAGAGAATAAGAGGAAAAGAGAAAGATCGGTTGGACGGGGAAGCAGTGATTGAGAGAGAACATTTTGATGGTTGAGGATGCCATTAAATTCAATTTTATGGGGAAACCGGGGGACGTAAAATTGTATTATCAAGCTTTTCTATTCTATGAGAGCATGGTTTGTATAGTAGCCTTATTGTTGGAATAGAATTTGTGAGAATCAACTTTGACTTTGTCATTATATTCTGAAATCTGGTTTGAAAAGTTGTTTTATCTATAAGTTCCCAGAGGGGGGACAATGAGGTGTATAAATTGTTAGTCATATTGATAAAGTATTATTGTTTGGAGGGTTTAAAACAAAATATTTTCTTATGATTATTCTACCTACAAAATAGTTCTATCTAAAGCAGTAGATACCTGAATGGCTGAATAAGAATTCCCCCAAAAAATTCATTTCTGATCATGCCTACATGAGTCCGGAGACTTGTGCGTGTGTAATGAGGTGAATGATGAGAAACATCCATGGCTGAATGAGATTCGAACCCAAGGCTGCAGGAAACGAAGCCAGACAGAGCCTTATCTTATCTCAGACAAGCGCTCCAATCAACTGCGCTAGAACCGCAATTTCACAAGCAAGTTGCTTGAAATAATCAATCTAATATTGTTATTCATCTTGATTTTTCTTTAAAATTTGACTCAGAAATATAGACTGAAAATGTCGTGACAGGCAAAACTATAGTATAACGTATATATAGTATAGTTATATAGTATAACTATATAGTATAACGTGTGTGAATAATTCAAGTTGATTGTGACAACTGAATTATTCGTTTACTATGGGGAAAGTGGAGTTGGCAAACAAATTACAGTTAACTTTTTCTTGCAAAATTAACGGCTTAAAGTCAGTTTTAAATTGTGAATAAATGTAGACCTACTCAAATTTGTCCAAACGTTTTCGAGTTATTGAATGGAGTCATTATTGAATAGACTGCAAGTCGTTAAATTTACAACAAAAAGTTAATATTAACAACGGAGATCGTTATGGAACGAGAAATCCAATAAATTACAGTTCTCCCACCATTTATAGTTATTGAGAATATATTGTTATTGTGAACGTATGTATCAATTATTGTGAATATTTATTTGTTATAAAGGTAACGTTATCGTTATTTTAATATTAGTTGTTTATTTTATGACGACATTCTTCACCTTGTCATCCATTATTCTTTAATGAATAAGACGAAATTGTTTTATTTTCTCTTTTCAATGTCATTCTTCTTTTGTTTTTTTTCCTATGTACCTATCCCACATAAAGGAAGTGATAGCCGGGAGCCGTAGCAGGTATCTGTTCATTCAGATAAAGATAAGCAAAACTCTGCTGAGCCCTCTCTGTAGGGGTGACCGATTGGATTGGCCAGCATAAAAGAATCTCTCCTCTGCTGTAAAATATCACTTCCCGGTGGTTCGAAACCCACCTAAAACTGTACGTCCCACTCATCAATCATCAATTTATTACTCATGCACAGGTCACAAACCTATTCTCCAAAAAATTCTCAGTTGATTATTTCTATTTTTTTAATTTTTGTCGTTATTATATGGCGATATTCTTCTCCTTCTTCTCGTTCTCCATTCTTCTTTTGTTTTTTCTTCTTTATACCTTTCCCACGTAATATTCATATCCATATTCATGCATTAAAATATTCCTAAATTTCCTTCCCACCATTTCTCCTCTCCAAAATTCACTTCTTTAGGCCAAAGCCGAAAGTCCTCATTGGACTACATAAGTTTTAAAAATTGTTAATTTATCTACATGCCTGGTGTCTTGGCACATTTTTTCTTCAATTTCTTTCCTTGACCTTTGTCAAGTACTCCTTCAATATGCTTGACCTCCTTAGGCGCTCTTCGACGGAAATCACTACTGCCCGTCGTGTAATCGGATCTCTCTGTTGAAGTCATTCATCAGAACAAAACCTTGATAGGGCGTTTAAGATCCAAAATAAAGCTGTTAGGTGTATGGAAAGAGTGAATAGATTATATTCATGTAGGCAGTTGTTCAAGAGACTTGGTCTCCTAACTGTACCCTGTTTTATGTGTATGTAGCTACATTATATGTTTATACTCTATTAACCTACTTTATTAAGCTACTTTATTGACCTAAGTCTTAACGTACTCGATTATAATACAAGACGCCAAGGAGATTATCACTTGATGAGTCACAAAAGCATCTTATTCAAACAAAAACCTAGTTATATTGGTAGGAAACTCTACAACAAGCTACCGCAGATTTTAGTCTACAAAATATAGAAATATTTAAGAGCAATTGAAAAAATATTCAGTTGATGAACCTTTTTCCGTGTACAAGAGTTCCTTTCAGATCAAAATTAACCCTCACTTCAACTTATTAATATAGTAATTATGGTAACTAGTGTATAAGATTTCATAATTGTTGATCTAACTGTCTTATACTGGAGTCTCCAAGACGTACAAGCCAGTACAGAAATTATCAGAAGTTGAAAACCACTAGACTTTTTTGTAGATTACAGGCCAGTTGCACGAAAGAAAATTAAATTTAACCATCGTAAGATGACGTCATCATCTTATGGAGCTCAATAGGGAAGTCGTTCCACTGGCTCCGTCAAATAACGTCATCTCACGGTAGTCAAATTTAATATTCTTTCGTGCAACTGGCCTGTAATCTACAAAAAAGTCTAGTGGTTTTCAACGTCTTGGAGCTCATTCAAATCGTCTTTAAGGCTGTGCGCAGGGTTTTTGGTCATAATTTTTTTTTCCGAATTTTTTTGTATTGAATATTATTAGGACTTTTAAATGTTACCTATTGCTGAGAGAAAAATGTTTTTTATTAAATTATTTTGAGAAATATGAGGGTTCAAAGTTGAAATTTTTCGGTTTTGGGGGGCAATTGATCTTACCTATTGATGTAAGACCTAACTGTAAGACACCTTGAGGAATAGAATGACCTTTTTTATATCAACCTTACAATAATAGCTTTTTCAAGACAATTTTTTGGAAAATTGAATTTTTCTACATGTTTTTAAAAACTAATTGGTTGATTGCAGTAGAAAAATATGTAATTAAATTCCTCAATGTGTTTTTCAATTACAGAAAATTTATCAAAATCACTAATACAGTAGGTGAAATCAATTGCCCCCCAAAAAAGAAAAATTTCAACTTTGTACCCCCATATTTCACAAAATAATTTAATTTAAAACAATTTTCTCACAGCAATAGATAACATTTAGAAGCCCTAATAATATTCAATAAAAGGAAATTCGAAAAAAATTATGACCAAAAACCCTGCGCACAGCCTTAATTTATTTGATCCAATAAGGCTGAGATTTTTCTGCCTCCACTAGAATCTTTCACCGTTTATTTTTCCTTTCGTTTGGTTCTCCATCAAGAGGGCAGGGCGTTCAAATGTATGTAAGAGTTCTCGGAATGCTACTGCTACCATCGTCAGAGAGTTTAGGCATTGATCAGGGATAGTAAGGTTGATGGTTCGTCTATGGTTTAGGTGAGGAAGAGGAAGAGATGTTGAAAAGGCAAGGAAAGAGGCAAGACAAAAGTCCCACCAATCAAAACTTTCCTTTGAACTTTTCTCCACTTAGTTTCTCGTTTCGTTTCAGTGGCGAGAGAATATCGGCGTGGAAATCGTAAATAGGATACTTTGGCGATTCTTTGAGGCGGTAAATGGACGGCACACCATTACCAGTTACGAGTTGCCAGAGATGGATGGAGGGCCTTGGCCCACTCGTCCTGCTCGACCTCGTTTCTCATTGTCTATTCAATTCAAAAGTTAACTCCCCAATGGCTAAAAGAAAGATAAGAGGAAATATCGGCTATCAGTTGTGATCTAAAACACAAGAATCTTCTCCAAACCGGATACACAATAGATGGATGAGCAAGTCCTGACTGTCAGGAAAATATCCTTGTGTATGAAGAGTTTATCTAGAGGTTTTATTGTACTCAAGATATTATCAATTCTTCATAGTTTGATCTATGATTCCCACTAACGAATGGATGCTGTCAAAGATAAGAAAATAAAATGTGATTAGAATAAGAAAAGGGGGGTTAAATCCCTGGATGTATAAGAAAGTGGAGGGAGCATAAAGTATATCGTCAATGTTAAAAAAGTGAAACCGGAAATTAAAGCAAGCAAGACCCCCCCCCCCAACGCTATTGATCTGACTCCATTCGCGGCTATATCCCCTCAATCACTTTAATTAATAACATGGGTTAGTTCAGCACTAACTATGGAAGTTACAAGTTTTCTTTTTCTTCGAAAAACAAAAGGCTAAAAAACATAATGATATGTTATTATTATCATGTTGGTATCATATCAACATTAAAAAAATGATGATTTTTCAATTGGCAATTCATAGTTGTTGATATGTATTTTGTAATATTCGGAACTAACTTATTATATTCTAAATTTTACTTTAAACTGTGTACTATGAACTACTGTTCTATTGGGAATCTGATAACTCAAACCTTGCCCAAAGGCGTTAGCCCATGCGGGGAACACTCTTCAAATGTATTGTGTAATTTCTGTTCATGATTTGTATTTCTAGACAAATAAATCAAATTTCAATTTCAGCAGATAATATGCAATTGCAAAGTTACAGAAGAGCATGTAAATATCCATAAATATCAAATATTCCACTAACCCGATACATGAACAAATCAAATGAATTTATTGTGAAATATAAACATCATGACACAAAAATACAGACACAGAGAATAAACATAAGTATTTTAACCAATATTGGGATAAAATAATAATGCAATATTTTGTATAGTAACAAAATCCCAACAATGTTCAGCTATTGTGAGAAAATTAATTAAGACACCATGAATACAGAACGCAGCGATCGATGACACCTTTGTGCCTACTGAATCTCATCAATATCTTGATTAAATTCAAATAGAATAATCCTACCGTTCACAACCAACACACATTTATCTTATCTTTTGTACAGGCTTACTACCATGATCCCACAACAGTGACTCCTGTTGATTGTCGGTATGTTGGAGCGCTCTGTTGTAATAATGGAGTTCACTTTGGCGCAGACAAATTAACTGCGGGATTAAGAAGGATTTCCGGGATGAAATAACGCGAGCGGGATCAACTGTTGCATGTGCCACAACATTATGTTGTGCCGGCAACATCGAGTGGTATGTCAGATTTGAGCCACAACACTGACAACATCACAACATCGGTGCTTCAAAGGGTAAAACGGGGCAAATTGGTGAGGATTATTCTCATTATTGTGGGACAACGGGCTTGATACGGCTTGATACTTGGTGACAGCGATGAACGTAGTCGCAATTCCAAGTCCTAAGTAACGTGGGCTCATTTAAATGTCTATTGACACTTTTCCAGCGCGTTACTTTGACGTTAACGGAGAGAATTCGTAGTCAGCTGCTGTGGAATTCACTGCGAGAGCTGGAGGTCTTTTGTAACTGAATCAATAACGCGCCTACGAAGTAATTGAAATAGAATTTGGGGTGATTTCCGCAGTCGAGAGGCACTTTGAGTGACAAGACCTTTCTTGAGAAAGAGCTAGTGTTTTAGAGCAAAAGTGGAAAACTTGTATTCCTGGATTTCTTAAAGTACGTAAATTCTACTTATTCTTAATGAATATTCGACTGCAGGTCGTTGAATTCACATAAAAAGTTAACTTGTATTATAATTGAGATTTATATAAATATGTGAATGATGGTTCACAGAGCATAAAGATGTTTCTCAGAGAATACATAGAATATTCAATGTATTTATAAACGCTGAATGAGAATAATAAATATTAGAAAAGTAATTCCAAAAAAATGAATGGAGAATGATATGCGGGGTGATAAAAAGTATGAGAATGATGAGTTTTTATATTTATCTAAAATTGATTTTTTAGACAGTAAAAATGAAACTAATATAACCTTATAATTATTAATAAGATAGTTGACTACTAAAATTATTTGATAAATTTTATTTTTTCTTTAAATTGAACCAATACTGTAATAACCATTCTTGTTATAGCGAAAAAACTAATAACCAGTTTGGGATTAGAAAATTTTGCAATATTTCAAAGGATTCAAGAATAAAAAATTTGAAACTTAGTTTTAATCTCAGTAAATAACGAACCATAGCTGAGCAAAAGTAAAATTAATGCATAAGCTCTAGATGTAAATATGAATTAAAAAAAGGCTGCTCCGTTCACATAGGCCACGGCATGACGTTTTCTCAGTTCAGTAGCATTGAGTCAAGGTTAAAAGAAACAATGTTTCTAATGACCTTGGCATTGGGTGATCCATATCATTAACAGCTGATCAAGATATAGATTCAAATCTGTGATAAGCAAAATACATCAACAGAATTTATTAATTTCGAATTCCTTTAATTGCTATTACTTTATACTGAAGACTTCCGCAATGGCGGATATTAACAACAGCATTGAACAGCTGATGGGAATCGATGAATGCTACTGTACAAAAATATCAGTCACCACCGGGAATCGAGTAGCATTTATACAGTAGCATTCATCGATTCCCATCAGCTGTTCAATGCTGTTGTTAATATCCGCCATTGCGGAAGTCTTCAGTATAAAGTAATAGCACTTAAAGGAATTCGAAATTAATAAATTCTGTTTATGTATATTTGTCAGTTTATTCAATTGTCAGTCACTTCAAACTAACTTGCAAAATACATCATTTTTGTACTAAAAAAGTTTACAGATAGAGCTGATATTTGCAAGTTAGGGGAAATTCTGGACAGAGTGACGTCATGACTTTTCTATTCTGCTAATTTGATAGAGTAATGGAACAACCTTGCTTCTATTAACCTTGACTCAATTCTATTGAACTTAAAAGCGTCATACCCCAGCATTTTTCCAGCTCTCAAAAAACGGAACAACTTTGTTTTTATTAATTAATTACCTTGTGCCTTGTTACCATCACGATTTACACGATTTCCGTGTCTGTGTGAGAGAATAAACAATTAACGGATGTTTTCGTGTCTGAATCTTTGGAAATTCACGGGTGTTGGTTGATTGTGCAACCAGTCGAGATCTCCTCCTTTTTATAGCCTCCTTTCATAACAGTTTTATAGGGTTTCAAAGAAACAAGTTGAAGAAAGTTTTCCACTTCAGAACCATCCATTTTCCACTCGAAATCATAGCAGAGTTTCACAGGTGGATCAAATGGCCGGGAAATATCAGCTCTCAAAATTAATACTCCTACATCTATGTGGGCTGAGTCGAGGCCTCACTACTATTACACACTAGTATAAAGTGAGGCCTTGGTGTGTGGGTGTGAGTCTCAAATGTGGATGAAATTTACACAGTGATCCCACACTATGCTAGATATCTTAAAATTATAATTTATTTGTAAAAATAAATTTATAACTCAGAAGGAATCAAACTACATTTACAAAAAGTGCAAAATTAATCCTAAATAATCATACTACTAACTACTAATTAAATTGAATGATATAGATATATATATATATTTTTGTACATTATGTCTTGGAGTCTCCAGTTGAAAGGAGGATCAGACAAGTCAGATTAACAATTATACAATCTCATACCATAATTACTATATCAATTAGTTGAGGTAAGGCTTAATTTTGATGTGAAAGGAAACCTTGTTCACTATAAAAATCTTTATCAACTAAATATTTTTCCAATTGTTTAATATTTATATATTTTGAAGACTCTTTAAAAGCGGTAGCTTGTTGTAGTGTTTCCTACCAATATAACTAGATTTTTGTTTGAATAAGCTACTATTGTGACTCGGCTTCTTGTATTATAATCGTGTACATCAAGATTTTGGTTATCACTATTTTTTACATATAAAGTAGCTTCATACATGTAGTACCTACATATAAGCAGGGTGCAGCTAGGAGACCAAGTCTCTTGAACAACGCCCTACAAGAATCTAATCTATTTACTGTTTCCATACACCTAACAACTTTCTTTTGGATGATAAACAACCTATCAAGGTTTTGATTTAATGAATTACCCCACACTAAGATAGCATATCGAATAATTATGTAACAGTAAGAGCCCATGGTAAGCTGTAAAAAGTAGCTTTGTAACATCAATTAACTACTAATAGAAACTAGACTCACATAGCATATGTTACCACATAGGATAAACTGTGAGTACAAGACAAAGTAGTATGATTAGAAGTGTGAGTATTCTGTTCAATATTTAATTCTTGGATTTCTTGTTCCATAACGATTTGCGTTGTTAATATTAACTTTTTGTTGTAAATTTAAAGACTTGCAGTCAGTTTTAGATTGTGAATATATCATAAATGTACTCACTGTGAATACATTTATTATTGAACGAGCGAAGCGAGTTCTTCCTTTTGACTTGAGGCTCGAAGCGTTGCGTGTTTGTTTTTATGTTCTATGATAACTTTCGAACGCCTTTATCAATCAACTTCAAATTTGAAACACAGATTCTTGGTATCTTTAGACAGGTCAAGTTTGTTGGCCAATAAAATTAACCGACTCCTTCATCCTTTTAGAAGCGAAACAAAAGGATTGGTTCTCAGCCCTTCATTAATACATCTATATATTACTATATATAGAAAATAGTCAAATATATAGAAATAGTGGTAAATATATCTACTCTATAGATAAAATAATTTCATTGCCCTGATATATAGGTCTATGAGCACGGTAGGTCTTTTTTGGAAAATAAATCTGTGTATCAGAGTAACGATGAACTTGAACTTTAAGTGATAGATGTCTTGAGAATTTTATGTAAATCAGTATCTTCTAAACAGCCGTTTTTCGTTACTACCTTCCCCTAGGATAAGCTTCCCAAATGAGTTTCCCTTTCCAAAATTAGTTGTTTGCAAGCGAGTTCTCCAGCCCGTTGTGCTCACTAGTGTATTCACAATCTATAACTGACAGCAAGTCGTTAAATTTACAGCAAAAAGTTAATCAAAATTTAATATCTAAGAGGATAATTGAATTGAGAATCAAGGTTATCTGATCAAAACATAAATCTATTTTCAATATTAATAATTTATCAATATTTTTAATAAATAAAATGATACGTACAATCACATATTAGAACGATATCCTTTCATTTAAATAAGAATCAGAGATCAGTGGAAGAATACTATCAACATTATCAAATACTGTAAAATATAAAACACTGAGATGATTAAAATAGTTTTCTTGAATCAAAATCAGTTTTATAATTGGCCAATTCTCTAGTAGATGAATCTAAAGGCTTTGAGATTTAAATAGACAATGTGTTTTCATTGTAATAGTTGATGTTACAAGCTTTATTATCACTTACCCGGTGGTTCGGAACCCACCTAAAATAGTAGGTCCACAATGTTCCCTGTAACATGGCACAAACGGCGAGGTGGAACTACCCGTGAGGGTATCCCCACCATTAAAAGCCATACGCTTATTATTGTAATAGTTATGAACTCGAATAAGGAAGTTGTTTTTATAGAAAAAATAGAAAACTCGAATAAGGAAGTTTTTATAGAAAAAATAGAAAACTTGAATAAAACAGACCCTTATTTTATAAAATCGGCTTTTATTGAACTAAAATACACTCATTTTGAACAGCTTGTCATTTCTAAGTGGTTTTCTTTATTAAATCCTACTTTTATGAGATTAAGGTGTGTTTTTGACTATTGGTTTACTGGAGGTAATTTATGTAAAATTGAGTTTTCTACAAGGTTTCTTAGAAAAAAATACATACTGATTGTTTAATTAACCATGTTTATTCACTTCGAACGTGACTGTTTTCTGTCCATTTTTACATATTTTGTTGAATATTTCAGAAATTATAGTAGTTACTGACTTTTTACTTGTTTTAATTGAATTCGAAGCCTATTTTACATGGTACTTGACCAAATTCTTGATGATATTAACCAAAATCTTGACGTACACGATTATAATACAAGAAGCCGAGGACATTATCACTTGGTGTCACATAACAGTAGCTTATTCAAACAAAAATACAGTTATATATTGGTAGGAAACTCCACAACAAGCTACCGCAGTTTTTAGAGTCTTCAAAATATTTAAATATTTAAAAAACAATTGAAAAAATATTCAGTTGATAAAGCTTTTTATAGTGTACAAGAGTTCCTTTCATACCAAAATTGATCCTCACCACAACTAATTGATATAGTAATTATGGTAACTAGTGTATAAGATAGTATAATTGTTAATCTGACTTGTCTTATACTCCTTAACTGGAGTGTCCAAGTAATCTACAAAAAAAATAACAAGTGAAGTGAAGGCATTACACATTTATGAATAAGTAAATTGATAAGTCTAGTAGCCACACCCGCCATCTTTAACTTTGTAACTAGCATTTTTGGGCCCAAGTTTATATATGAACTATTCCATTATTCTAGTGAGTATTGCAAATCTGCAAGCCCACGAAGTATTGTTTACTGTATGCGAAACACTCTGTATATTGACTGATATGATTAATGACAACATTGATTTTCAACAATGATATGGGAAGTGAAAATAATAAATTGAAAACCCTTCTCGGAAATTCCAATAATATCTAGAAAGGCAAAATTAAATTCATAATTTTGACATACAACTTTCTATTTGATTGCCCCAGGAGCCGGGCCAGAAACGAACCAATAAAACAATCATACAAATTGTTTAACACATCAAAAATTGATATCAATTTCAGGGATGACTAATTGCGCACTTCAATAATTATTGAACTAATTAAACGAATCACTTATCAACATCAGGTAAAAAAACCATATATGTCCAGTTTTATGGTGTTCATTTTAAAACGAGTAGGGAGCTGAATATTATTGTCAATTTTGATTCTAGAAGGGAAATTATTGTTAAAACAAATGAGGAGCTTAATATTATTGCCGATTATTGTGGAGAGAAAATATTGTTGATTCAATTTGTATGGCACAATCTGTCGTCAGATAATTTTAATGTATCATTTTATTGCTCCGGGCTTACTATATGCTTTTTGGTAGCGCTGTTTACGCGCGCATATTATCACTGCCAACTTCTTCGTCGTAGCCATCAGACTTTTGAAGCTCAAAGCTAATAAAAGTGTGTCAGAACGAGTGAAGGAAGCTATAAAACACTGGGGATCTGCAGCACAGCACACAGATTCCTGCCGCACAGGAAAGCTAAGTGTCGTAAGGAAGTCGGAATTGCTATCAAGAAGAAGGAGACGAAAAAGAAGAATAAAAAGAAAAACTTAGCCGAACTGAAGTTGGCAGCCTGCTATGTAAACTTCTTTATATATTGTTTACATACATTGGAAAATTGTCGGTTGCTTCCCGAGTTAGGGCGTGGCTAGTTGTCCCGAGTTCGCGCAATTTCAAGAAAGAAATAGTTTTTCAAGTGTTTTCAAACTGGAGCATTGTCTTTCATTGTTTGACACGGAAATCGTGTTGTCTTTGAAATTGTTTGAGAGAATCTTTGGTGGGTGGGGGAGGGGGGGTTTTAATAATAAGTTTGAAACCAATCTATTGATTTTATATATTCATACAGTATATTTTATATATTTATTTAATATATTTATAGATTTTATATATTTTTAATTCCTGTTATTGAGAAATAATCCTTAAACTAAGTTTCTCAGTCGTTCAATAAATCATTCAGTAGCTACAGATTCAATAGCGGCCCTAAGGCTTGTTTCACACAAAAGCGGCATCGCGTAACCGGTGTCCATTATTACCCAGGGACATTGTATCATATGGAGCGCTTCACTAGCGATTTTTGGAACCAAATTAGACAATGTAGGTAATTATGATGAGAAACGACAAAGCTTACCCGATGCCGGTTATGTGTGAAACAAGCCTTAGAGCCGCTATTAAATTTGTAGCAGCTGAATGATTAATTGAACGACTGAGTAACTGGCATTGGACATTTATTATTATTTGTGGAATAAAATTCAAAATCGTAAACTAGAGAATTGTTTCTGTTTTTCACTAAAGTATTCTTTGTCTTTTGGAATGTACTATATTTGATAAAATACAGGACGACATTATCAAATTAGTTTCACAGGAAATTAGTTTAACCTTCAAATTGAGAATGAATACTACTGCTATAGATCTAGTGAAAATAATTGTAAGACTTCATTGTGAAAAAATAAAAAGTTTGTATCAAATCAAATTTGGTTTCAAACAGAAAAGTTTTATTTTGATATTCTATGGAGCTCTGATATCAATTTTCTTGAAATTAAGAAGTATTCTGTTTCATTTTGCTGTCAAGTGGAAATTCTCAGTTACATATAGCTTGAGTAAAAAGAATATAACTGAATATTTGCGGAGATATGGACTCAAGTTAAAATTCCAACCAAACCGACAAAGTTATGTTATATTTTTCACACCCCACCCTTCATGAAGTTTTTCAGACAGAAAGGTCAATCCAAACAGTAAAAGATCTACACTGAAATCCATCACAATGAATAATCCCCGAGGCTAAGTCCTTGATCTGTTAAACCTGTCCAAAGGCATTAGAATCACTCGCAAACAAAATCAAAACTCGCAGATGATAATCCTTGATTCACCAGCAGATCTGTGAAGAATGACAGCTTTGCCAGAATTATTGGAATATTGTTCAGCACTCCAATGAGTGAATGCTACTGCAAACAATAGAGAAATTTTAATGGAGGATGGATTGAGGGGTATTATGATGAAAAGTTGCCATGGAAAGGGGAAGTTGGGACTACAGGATGCAACCTGATCCTGAACAAAAGGTGACTCACGAAGATGCGGGGGAAAGGTTAGGTTTCCCGAGTTAAACCCCCCAGGGAGGGGTAGTGATTATAAATGAAAGTGTGTTTGATTTTCAAAGCACAGGGGGCGTCAATCATACCTTTAAATGAATGTGTTGGATCCCTACTATTGTTTGACTAGGTATAATTCCATGCAGTCTTCTGGGAGGCTTTAGTGTCTGTCCCTTCATATTTCAACGGGGACATGTTTTTCTGAGTATTGGTGTGAAAATGAATGGTGGTGGAGGGGGGGGAGGTGTTAAAGTGAATCTAGGTTGAGGAGAAGGGTGTAGTTCGGATCAATCATGGCGGTTTATCAGATAATAAATCAGGTGCTGCCGATCTGACTGACCAACACCAAAACTCTACCAAATCTACTCGTTTGTCCTCAAATCTATTTGTTGAATATTCGTGTGTCCTCTCTTATGCACGCCAAAATACTATACCCCCCCTTTTCAACTCACATTCCCCCCCCCAAACCCCCTAAATGCCACCGTTAATCATGGCAGTTGGCCTGATCCCACCGCTGCCACCAAACCCAACCGAACAAGAGACGATTTCTGCTCTGCTAATGGCCTGGAACGACCAGATGATTACGTCATCCAACCCCCTCCTCACTCCTCACCCACCCTAGTAAAAGTGATGTACGGTATGACTTTGGATCCCTTTCTATCTTTGCAGCCTAGTTAACGTGTGTGCATTCTCACCATGATGTTGTCGAAGCTTACATGCGTTTTGGGTGCAATGCAATGCGATGCGATGCGATGAATGCCCAATCGTGTGTAGTGTGAATGATTGCTGGCTTGGCCTGGCTTGTTCGGTTTGGTGTGGTCCATCGTTATATTTGAGGGGTTTGGCCGGCGTTATGGAACTTGTACCTCAGTTTATCAATCGCCGGATGAATGGATTGACTCCCTATCATTGATTTGGGATGCATGTCTCACTGGTACAAGGGTGAAATGTGCTGGAGACTGCCAAGAAATGGTGAGCACTGAAAGTTCCCTTGTAACTCAAAATTGGATAAGACTCAATGCTGTCACAACAATGTTTGTAGTTGTAATGTCGGGTTGTGCTTGTAATGTGAACCTATTCAATAAATTATTGTTAAACCATGCTTTTAATCGAAAATGTGGACTCTATTCAATTAATTTTTGTTACATCATGTTTGTAGTTGAAATGTTGTCGGTTTGAGGATTCTATTCAATTAATTATTGTTAAATCACGCTTCTAATGAGAAATGTGGACGCTATTCAATTGATCTCCATAAAAATAATAGAAATTTTATAAACATGATTCAACATGAATTTCATATCTTCAACCCTAAAAATCTCAAACCAAATTCAAAACTGTATTAACTCTCTTTAGATTGTCCTAGTGCTGTGTATATAGTAAACTTTCAAATTGATGTGCTTTAAATAAAAAAATAAAAAATGGAAAATATGTTTAGAGTGAAACTTGAGCCTGAATTAAGATTTCGATGCTTCATTTGAAATTTTGTGGAGAAAGCAGTTGTGGGCAATGGCTTGTCATATTTTTACATAGGTTGTATTGTGGAAGTGATAAATAAATAAAAGAGACTCAAAATTTAAATTGATAACCATTCTTATACAATAATAATTTATAACTATGCTCACTCTTCTAATTAACCTTGTGATATGCAATTTGTTCTAAATATGAATAAATTATCTAATTGTTAATAATTTTTGTTACAATCATACTTCTAATTTCTAGTTCCTCTACCATTTTCTACTTAGAAAGATTTGGATAAAAAGTTTTAGATAGTTTTCTATTTAGTATTTTCTCCCCCATAACTCAATAGTCTTTTAATCCACTTTAATCCATCTTCATCAAATGTGATATAA
This sequence comes from Conomelus anceps, assembly GCA_948455865.1. Taxonomy (NCBI): domain Eukaryota; kingdom Metazoa; phylum Arthropoda; class Insecta; order Hemiptera; family Delphacidae; genus Conomelus; species Conomelus anceps. The sequence continues at coordinate 5,396,559 of OX418219.1, forward strand.
GAACCATGATTTAAATTCATTTCAATTTTATTTAATGTCATCTTATCCAATCTAATACCTGCTCTATTTCAATCTCTATCAATATTATTAATTTTATCAGTGATAAACATATGGTTAAAAAGAATGAGCACAGATGCCAAACAGCATATCCTGATTATTTACTTGTTAATTATTCTTGGAAAAGCAAGATTTATGAATGCTGGTGAATGCCTGATTTAATTCTATAACTAAGTTATTTCAATTTCAAATAATTCTACTTACTATTTCATCACCGGTACGATGAATTTAGATCAGGATTTAGGAAAATTATTTTATACGTCTCTTTGTATAATATGCCTAATTCAATCTAATAACTGAATTATTTCAATTTCTAATAATTCTACCTAATATTTCATAACCAATACAATGAATTTAGGTCAGGATTTAGGAAAAATCTTTTATATGTCTCTGTATAATAGGCCTAATTCCATCTCTTAACTGAATTATTTCAATTTCTAATGATTCTACCTATTATTTTATCACCGGAACAATGAATTCAGGACAAGTCTTTTATACGTCTCTTTGTATAATATGCCTAATTCAATCTAATAACTGAATTAGTCCAATTTCTAATAATTCTAACTATTATTTCATCACCAGTACATGGATATTTAGGTCAGAATTTATAAGAAGTTCTTTCATTCCTTCGTATAATAAGTTATATGTTATAATACAGCGTCAGAATGCACTACATGTATTCCGAAAACTGAACTAATATTTGATACTGTATCTTTAGTATAAGCAACTGTACTAGCTAAAAATATTGAATTGGAGCTAAAATAGTAGTTGTGTCCTGATAAAGAAAACAGGCGAATCTGGAGATAGAGCAGCAAGCACTGTTTATGGTGCACAGAAAAGAAAGAGCCATAAATTTGTTTCAAGTGTTCCATTGGCGCTGATACGCATACATACTCCATAAAGCAGCACACAGCCACTCGGCATATTTTGAATGTTTATTTATTTGGAAATGGAACAACGCACAGAAAATATCATTTATATTGTGAACGAACGCTGCAGCAGGAAAGTGGTGCTTCAGTATTTTCTCTTCTCTTTTTCCTTTTTTTATCATCCTTCTTCTTTTATATCATGCACAACGCGCGCACGTTGCTGATGTTTTCCTTTACTCCCTACTTTTTATTCACTATCTTTTTCTCTCATACACGTATTCTCTAGCTTCTTTTTCTATCCATCTCTTGTCGTACATCTTTCACAGTTTTCTTGCTTTTCTTATTTCTCTCAGTTACTAGCTCTTTCTCTCACACACATACTCCCTATTTTCTCTTCCTGTCCATCACCCGTCGTACATCTCTCGCAGTTTTCTCTTTTTTTCTTCTTTCTCTCAGTTACTCTTTTTCTTTGGGTTAAGTGTAAGAGAGAGACATCGTCTCTTACTTCGCCTTTTCATGTGAATGCATCACCAAGTTTTTTATAATATCATTTTTAGTCGTAATTTCATGATTTTATAATAAGTGATTAATAATATTCTATGTAATAATACTTGGCGATGCCTATGTAATTTATACATGTAACTGTTGAATTATTATTTGCATGAATAAAGTAATCAATCAATCAATCAATCTTTTACACTCACATCATCTCTTTCTATCCATCTTTGGTTTACTCCCTACAACGTCATGAGCATATAACCCAATCGTACATTCATAGTAACACCTTAAAATTACCTGATCAGAGGCTTATCAGAATACTTAAACTTCTAAAAAGCATTCTCAATAGTGGAACTCGTAAATATTTTAAAAATGATTTTAAGTTTGTGTCTGAAGGTAGGAGAAACAACGTTTCCTACACCAGGAATGGTGACAGAACTCTTAGGATGCCAAATCACCGGACGACACTTTATACTAAGTCTTTTGTTGTTAGCGCTTGTCGTGCTTGGAATCTACTCCCACTTTCAATTAAGAATCATGAGAGCCGAGTGGGCTTCTCCCTGTCTCTGAGGAGACATCTATTGGAGAAAATGGCAGCGTCTGTCCGGCCTTGAAGCGACTGCATGATCAATGATACTATAATCCTTTAAGTTAGGTTCGGTTATAATCTATAATCTAAATTATTTATCTATTCATTCTTATTATACTTTTTTTTATCCACAAATTATTTTCAATATGCTTTCATTTCTTGTTTTAATGTATAAATGTAGTTTTTTTATTTTAATTTATCTCATGTGAATTGATTTATCTTACTTAGATAATCTGTGTTAGACAATTTCATCTGAACCAATGTAAACTAGTAGGACATGTTGAGGTGGAAGGTTAAGTGTAAGAATGGCCTCAATGGCCAAGACTTCGCCTCTTTGTGTAATTCATCTCTCAGATCCAAGCTCTATTTTTGTTATGTTTTTTATTTTTTAAACAATCGCATCCATAATTTCTGCTGTACTATACCTTAAAATATATATTTGTTGTATTTATAATCTTTTCTACTCAAACTATTCAACCATTATGTTTACTTTTCAAAAACAACTGTACTCAACTTCAACTAGGGGATCTGAGAGTTGCTAATATTAATAATACTTTTATCATTCATATACATTGTAAATTTACACAAATAAAGTCATATGAATCTGAATCTGAATCTTGTAGTATATCTTTCCTAGTTTTCCATAATTTCTTCTTTCTCTCATTTACTATCTATTTCTCTCACACACATATTCCCTATCTCCTCTTTCTATCCATCTCTCTTGTCATGCATTTTTCCCAGTTTTCAATTTTTTCTTCTTTATCCCATCCCCTATCACTCTCTATCTCTCACACATCTCCTATTTCCTCTTTCTCTTCATCTCTCATCGTACATCTTTCTCAGTCTTCTATCTTCTATCCTTTCACATTTCTTTTTTGTATGCACAAACTGTGCACCCCACCCCACCGCACACCAGAGCGTAAAGCTTACGCTATGAAAGTATGTGCTGTGTATGTTGTAGAAATAGAAAAAGAGTGTGTGTGTGAGAGATAGATAGAGATTAGAAAGAGATTAGAAAGAGAGGGAAAGAGAGATAAATAGAGAGAGATAGAGATTAGACAGAGAGGGAGTGAGTGAGAGATAAATAGAGAGTGATAGATATAGAAAGAGAGGGAGGGAGAGATAAATGGAGAGAGATAGAGATTAGAGAGGGAGTGAGAGATAAATAGAGAGAGATAGGTATTAGAAAGAGAGGGAGTGAGAGATAAATAGAGTGATAGAGATTAGAAAGATAGGGATTGAGAGGGTGAGAGAGAGCGATATGGAGATAGATAGAGATGCAGATATATATTACATAAATATATCTATAGAGAGAGAAAGCAAAAGCGACAGAAAGAAAAAGAAAGTGAGTGCGAGATTGAGAGAGCACGTGCAGTGGTGTGAGCGTGTGTGTGTGTTAGTTATAGTAAGAGACATGCAAAGCCGAAAAAAGTAAAGTAGGCAAAAGGCTGACACTCTTCGCATGCGCATATGAGTGACCTAATACGGTATTCAGAAAGAACGGGGTCCACACCAGCTCTTGCAGGGAAGTGTCATCACTATATTATACCACCGGCGACAACCTGTCGGCTCTTCTCTTTCATTCCATCCTTCTCACTCCTTCACTCACTCCATTTTCCTTCCCTGTTTTTCTTTCACTTTTCTCGGCCGCTTTTCCGACCCCGCATGGGTCCACTACGTCAACACTTTTCTTCTCATCTTACATTAGCCGAGTTTCATCACATTTTCAACGCCCCTAGCGGAGGTCGAGTGCACTAATTTACCAAATTACTTCTCTACAACGAAAAATCTCGGGAAATTGTATCAGAAAATAGACGGCATTAAGAGTTTCGTAAATAGATTTTTTCAAAAATGATAAACAACACGTACAATGCTGCTCCTTATTGGTAGGTCACTCTTGTCACTAATGGGCGCGTCTAGTATAAGCTACATGGACTTTATATAGTCAATGTAACCATTACTTTCAGCCGCCATTATATTGTGTTCATTTTATGTTTGATTGTATATCTATATAGGCTAGATATTAGTTATATATTGTGAACATATGTTTTATACGTGACTACATGGCTCCGACTACACAGTTCGCAAGTAAACCTTTGCGTTCCCACCAGCGTAGCCTAGATACAATAGAATATCATATGGTCCATAATACAAACTACATTGACTGTAGAAAGATAGACTTCCGTCAGTGTAGCCAACACTTAATTTGGGATGCGGACTGACCGATTAGCCAATCAGAAGCAAGAAGTCCAGTGGCCACAACACTGTCTCTATAAAGTCACTGTATATTATAAGGGCTGTGCGCAGAGTTTTTGGTCATATTATTTTTTCTCGAAGTTTCTTGTACTGAATATTATTAGGGCTTTGAAATGTTATCTATTGTTGAACAAAAATTTTTTCTTCAATCATTTTTTGAAAGTGATAGTAGGGGTATTTAGCCGATTGAGCCTACCCAATCACAAGACAGAGGGGCGTGGCCACCCCCCTTCCCCCCTCCCCCTGTTCAGACATTTTGTAAACGCCCACCCCTTCCCCCCTGTCCAAGTCAGCCATTTTGTTTTTAAGGTCACATACCCCCTTCCCTATGTGCCCCCACTTTATTCCCAATAGATTAAAGGGGGACCCCCCGCAAGCACCAATGAGAGAGGACCTATCCCCCCTGACCCCACCTCTCACAGAAGGTTCCCAATAAATATAGAACATACAGCTTTATATCTATATATACATGCTTGCAATTATATATCTATATATACCTGCTTGCAATTACTATATCTATATTTGCAATAGCATCAGTCCCCGCCGCCAGATTTAGCTATTAATTGAGGCTGCACACCTGCTACCTCCTGCTGTGATTCTCAAAGCCCTCTCTTTCGCACGTGCAGTGTTAATATACCCCCCTGCCCCCCACCCCCGGACAGTGCTTCAGATATTAATAATACTTCCGCCCCCTGCTGTGAAAAACTATTTCATAACGTTTAAAAGCAGAACACGTGCACAAGTTTTATGTGTGTGTGTGTGTGTGTGTGAGAGAGACGTGCTCTCAGGTCATTAACCTTAGAATTTAACGGTCGCAACACGTGCCTAGCAGGTGGGGGGCTGTACACAGAAATAGAATGCTTCTACACTCCCCGATTCCTAGATTGATAGCGTTGTAATAGGCGTTCTTGTTGAGGTGGTAAAAACAAACTACTATCATATTTTATCGTCGGCTCATCCATCCCAATAAGCCGAAGAAATTCGCTGACAGTATGTTCTGGCAATAGTCCTCGTCCCTCCAACTCTTTATAATCAAACGTTCTGGCAGCCATTACACATTTTTCTATCAAATAATAGGCATATCTATACATCAGATCATTTAAATGCCTCTTGAAATCTCGATTATTATGCACATAATCCATTAATAGGTCCTGTGATATTTTTACAGCTGTGTTAAGTTGTTCATATGAGATGAATCCTGCTTTTTCAATTATAAACTCTTTTTTAGTGAGTAAATTTTCCCTATTGAATTCATCTCGAGTGAGTAGTTTATCTCTTTCTGCCTCTGCCTCTTTGCTAATAATTTTCATCTCATTATTGAGGGTATGTCTACTCACCAGCACACTAGCCTTCTCCTGCTCAAATTCTCTCCTAGTTAAAACAACCTGTTCTAAATCATGCATGCGTTTTTCCAACACATTGTTAATTATACTTAATCCACTATTGAGATTTTCAAACGACACAAGTTGGCTTCTTTCATTGTTAAATTCTGTTCTAGTTAAAACATCCTTCTTCAACTCACTCAATTCAAATTTCAACTTGTCAAAATTCGCTACTAATTTTTTTAACTCCTCTAATTGCTTCGCATGCACTGTATGCATCCTACCGAATCGATCGGTGTTCATTGTTCGAATGTCGAAATTAATTATCAACACCTCGGTACACCCGCTTTAGCGGAGAGGTTCCGATTTGTGTTGCTTGTCAAGATGACTCGCGCTGGCAGCACTGACGTCACCACCCCAGCTCATGTCTTTAGTCGGCTATTCTCACTTTACACGATGTTTCGCAGAGGGGTGAGGAGGCGCCCTCACCGCATTCCTTCTAACCTCCTCTTTCGCAACAGCCGGTTTCACCCAGCCTCATCTCTCTCATATTTCTTTCTCTCCTCTTTCGCTCTACCGAACAGCTTCCTGCCAACACGGCCTGTCCTCGCTTTTTTACTGTATAAAGCTAGCTTCTCGCAGTTCTTGTAATATCGAATCGATTTCAATATCGTGAGCTGAATTTCCTGCATTTTTTGAACCCATTAAAATAAATAACCGTTCGACTAGTTCGTTAACATCATCCCAGAATATGTAGTTTCTATCACGTGATTTATTTCTAACAAAATTCAATAATCCTTTCCCATACTTTGAACGTTTTTTGGGTGGAAAAAGTTTCTGTATAATTTGAGATTTTTTACCAGAATTGCGAATTACATAACCCTGGTTATTAATATGTACAGATGTCAGCGATAATATTTTTTTATATTTCGCCAAATCTTTGTTATTGTAGAGATTTGAATTTGGTCTACTGTTAAACAATAGCTCCAACAAACCATGAGTCATTCTAAACCTTTGTTCGCCGACAGTTATAAAAACATCATCAAAACTTACGGGCTCATCGCCGATAAAATATAAATTTTGTTTATGATCAAAACGTATACCGTAAGGAATAGAATTATCTAATTTCTCGTTATGAAACACACCTAAATAGTTGTCTAAAATTTCTTCTATTCGAGTGCGACGGTTAGTAATATTCAAAGTTGAATCAAAGAAAGCAGATTTATCATTAGCAGAAATATTTACATCTTCCTCCCCATCCTCCTTCTCCTCCACCTCCTCCTCCTCCTCCTTCTCCTTCTCCCTTACCAGCGGTTCAACCTTGTGTTCTTTTTCGCGCTTTACTGTTTCATTGGCAGAGATTGTGCTCTTTTTGAGTTCAATTAATGGAGTAATTATTGGTTCCAACCTTTTACGATTAAATTCCTCACTCTGTGTTTGAAAACCCAATAAATTTCTGTGTTTTTCAATAATAGTTTTTCTCAATTTTTTTATTCTATCTATTAAACTGCTTCTCTCCCCAACAGATGATGCTGCGGTAGGAGCAGCACGACCGCGTTTCTTACGCATATTAACTTTCTCCATTAATGCCGCGACGTTGAATGAACAAAAAACGTGCAAACACCGAAGTTACCTCATTGCAAAGGAATCTTTATGAATTTATCCAATTGCTCTCTGTATCTTCCATTTTCAGCCTTACATTCAGTAAAAATAGAAACAAATTTGTGAGCACCTTTTGACCACACCTCCCAACATAGTTTTCTAAACTCACTGAAACTCATATCTTCCCCTACAAAATCCCTATAAATTAATTTCAAATTTAATTGATCAAGTTTAAAAATAATTAGCATGTTTGCGTTATCTCGGATGTGATGTTTTTTAATAGATCCGTAACTTTGTACCAAGTAGGCTGTGTCAATTTCGCGATGTCTACCCATTGTAAAGTAATTACGAATTTGAGGTACATTGCTTAATTGTAAATCATCAAAAATGACAAGAGAGTTTCTCTCAACTTTGTTGGGATGCTTTATCATATCAGTATTGTCTGATAAATGAAAAGTAACACATTTTATCTTTGAAAACACCTTTTTCAAAAATTCATATTTATCTTGATACAAAGAATTACTAAATAAGTATAAATGTTTAAATTTCAATCCGTTTTTATTGAAAATCAAATTCAATAACGTATTTGTCTTACCACTGTTGGATCTTCCAATCAGGATAATGCGTGCATTATGCGGTAATAAACTACCATTTTTACTCTTGCCAATGTTCGGTTTACCTGTAATAACCTCATCAAAATTGATGATGGGTATGGTCGTATCCTTTACCATTGTATCACTATGATAGCCAATGGATAACTGAATAAAACACATGCTTCAACATATTATATCAATTTATTGATAATATTTTTCAGTTCTTTTCCAATATACAACATTTCGCTTATTTACAATATAATACATAGTATTTACAATATAATACATAGTATTTACAATATAATACATAGTATTTACAATACAGTTCTTAACCTAGTAAATTCTTTCTCTCGATCCATGTAGGTTCGCTGAAACCTAACCATTTAACCAATATTTTATCTTTATTTTTCCTTATAATTTTCTCTACTAAATAAACTTTCTGCTCCTCCTCATCCAGCTTTGTTTTTTTCATTTCTTCTTCGTAGAAACGGCCAGAAATTATTTCCCCTTTCAAATCACGCAAGATGTAAGTAGGTGGCTTAGTCGGATAGACTGAATGAATTATAAATAATTCCCCACTCCAATTAATATTATACGATTTGTCGAAAACCTGTCTGTACTTACTAATGCGTACAACATCGCCCAATTTAAATTTCGGTTTTATTCGTTTAGATTTCAAACGTAAGTTCTCATTGGCCGCCTTATTAAGCGATGCTATTATATGATTTCGATGTTTTTTGCGAACATCAGATGGTCGCATTTGAATTGTTCTGTGGAAAGCATTATTATACTCTTTAACCAATGTTGGTAATGCTCCTACCCATCGTTTTGTTCCATGCTGCGTTAAATATTTATAGATTTTTGATTTAATAGTTCTAATAAAACGTTCGACTATTGCAGCCTTTTTCTCACTAAAAACATGGTAATGTTTAATATTATACCTATCCAATAATGCTTTTACTTTTGTATTAAAAAATTCGGTACCTTGGTCTGTCTGAAAAAATTTAACATTTTTATTTTTACGAATAATTGGTTCAAGTGCAGCATACACAGACCCGGCACTTTTGGATTTTATTGGCACACAATAAGTATATTTAGAAAAACAGTTAATTACAGCTAAAATAAAAGTAAAATTTGAATTATCTCTCGCCAGCGAGCTCATATCAATCAAATCTGCCTGAAGCAGATCCACCTCACTTTTAATCTCATATTTTCTCCTATTAAAATGTACTCTTGGCACAGAATGCAATTCTTGTGCTAATCTATGTCTAAGTTCATTCATTTTTGTCGACATCACACACGCGCGATTGTATCTCAACTGCCTCGGAGAGCGTAGGTAATCTATTTTTAGCCACCCTCTTTTTGTGAAACAACACGCATCCTTCCTTCTCCACTACTCACTCACTGCTGCGCACTTGGAGAGGAAGGTTCTACTTACTTCTTCACCCCTCTCACTACCTCCTCCTCCTTCTCCTCCTCCTCCTCCTCCCCCTCCTCACCTATTCTGTAATGACCCCATGCCAAGGTGTCAACCGAATTGGGCATGATGTATCTTTTATCATCATAGCATGAGAGCGCCGTTTTTGCACATTCTATTTGATAAATCTTGTGCGAATAACTTCTTATCATGTTGAACCTTTCGTAATGTGTGCTTCTTTCAAATAAACACTTCTTGTATAGATCAAATGATAAGCACCTATCCTTAACATTCCTTTTCACACCTTTCGCCGTGTTCTTTGTAATAACAGCTGCATCGTCCATATATTTGAAGGAATACAGCTTGGGACGCAAACCGACAAACTGTGTTATGATCTTTGAATTTGCTTCGTCCTTAAATTTCCCAACAACCTTCTTATTTTTTAAAGAGTAACACATGTGTGACGGAGGATAATCACTTGTGTCAAACCAATCTAGGTTATTCTTAATGTCGGAATAGACGTCCTCTGTTCTTATACTGTACAAAACAGAATCTGTATCACTCATAAGCAGCTTCACACATTCAACAGGGTACATTTTCAAAATCTTGTTGTAATGAAAGTCAAACATGAGGTGTTTGCTCAAATCTAAAATAGTGAAGCCGGCAAAAATTGGTTTTTTCAGCGAGATTTCAGGTTTTCTTAGAAACACTCCGATTACATTTTCATTGTAAATATGCCATCGCTTGCACAGAGGTTTCGATATTAATTTATCCAATCTCCTTTCATCGGTGACAAGCTCTACCTGACAGTGGGTGCGGTCGGATTGTAAAGATTTTCCAAAAATAAGGTTACTCATCGCCTTAAAATTTTGAATTTCAAATGTATTTCTAGCATTTCTCCTACACTCTGTGTTAAAATCGATGTAGGGCTTAAGCCAGCGAGATTGCGTGAACCTTACGACACGATGAATGCGTTTAAGACACATTCCTAGTTGTACATACAATTTTAAATTCCTATAATGTAAAACGTATTTTTCCCTATCGTACAGTGTAGCCAATAGTTTTGTCGACGATTTCTGTCCCTCATGTTTCTGGTAGTCAGACAATAGATGGTGAGGTGCTTCTTCTTTTGTCGGCGCTAGCGGAAAATGATTGTGTCTGTTGTGTAACGTTTTGGGATATTGGAGATCACACTCGAGAATGTACCCATACTCTGAATCATCAGCCAAGTTGAAAAAGTCAACTTGACTGATTTCATCCTCAGATAGAAATTGAAAATTTCCATCAGGCAGAGGTTCGCACATTGCGTACCCATATAAATTATTCGCATCGAGATAGAGTATATAGCTTGTCGGTTTGCTTGCATCAAAATCTGCTCCCATATAAGGGTTGTTAGCCTCAGCATACCGATGGGGTATTACAGCTAAACCGCCTCTCACATTTTGCTCGACCATCAAGTAGATATCTATATCTGTTATCAAGCCGAGTTCAACTTTTGTGAAATGCAGCATGCAATTCCACGAATAATGCGCAAGACTTAAAAAATGAGTCACATCCAAACCGTATTTCTCAAACATTGATGACCTCATATCCTCAAAAACGTCACACAAAAGGAGTGTATCACAAAGCAGATACAAATTATGATAATCTCCCAAATTCTTTATCTTGAATGTTTGCCAAACATTCTGTGCATGCACGTACTCCCTTTCTTCTAAAGGCGAATCCGTCAAATCATTGTAAAAACTTTCGATTGGGGGAAGGGAGGTTTCTTCAAATTTCTGTGGAGAGTCAATATATGTGTAGGGGTATACTCCTTTTTTAATAAGCAGTTGTCGTTGTTCAACGCTTTTAAACACTGCAAACATAGATTTGAATTTTGACTCTGTCTGTTGTCCTTCTGACAAATTTTTCACCAAACTGTCCAACGAAGCGTTCATGAATTTTAGGCTATCCAAAAACTTGATTTTTCCCACCGTGATTGAGAAAAACTTCTCTGCTGAAGGAGCAATGCAGCGTATTGCTTTTTTACACTTGCCTAATGCCTGCACAATATGATGGCAATCATACCCCCCAAAGTTGTGCATAAAACAGGGTATGAAATCAGGTGATTTCCCATTTAAATTACAGGCTTGATGAGCTGCGCAAATAAATTCACCTGTTTCGTGCGAGTGATGCCTACACTTGATGTCGCCAATCAAGAAATCCTTCCCACACAGCCCGCATTTTTCCGCACTATTAAAATCACTTTGTTGCTCTTCACTCAATTCAAACATTGGGATTTCACTCTTCATATCCCGATAGAGCAGTTCTCCTACACTTGTAATTTCATCTAGAAATTTCTCAATGATCTTCTCCTCCATATCTCGCGACCGATAGATGATCGGGCCGTGGCAAATTTCCCCCTCTATGTTCACCACTACAAAACAATATCCACAGGGAATGTGACGGGTTGTCTTTTTTGTAAAGCTACTTGTGATGTGCGGTTCTTCTTCTTCTTCTTCTCCTACTTCCCCACTCTTTATCGGTACAATAAACGATTCAAAATCGGCATAAATTGTGTATTTTGTTTTCAATGTTGCAGTATAATTTGTAAATTTGAGAGTTTCCCCTTCTTTGGGAAGCACTGTTCTCTGCGGGCTGAATTTTGAACAGTGCTCTTTGTGCTTCTCCAAATTTAGTTTTCCATCCACGTTCAACGATTTATTTGTTGTGAAACGATGAAAGCAAAATTCACAAACATCTACTTGATGCCCTCTTTTTGTAAGATGACTCAAGAGCCGAGACAACCCGTTTTTCCCGTTTGCGGTGTTGATGAGGCAAAAATGAGATTTTCGCGGATAAGTTTCGCTTGTTAGCAACAAAAGATTAATTTGGTGAGTACGCTCTCTGTGTATGCTACACCTGTATGGGAAAAATTTTCCATTGTCGTACGCAATTACATTTATGGATATATCAGGATTTAAAGCTTCAAATTTCTTAATGTCCTGCAAACTGGAAGGAAAGTTGACCCCGTTTGTGTTGACTGTGTGAGCAAACTTGCTCAAATATTCAACAGTCATATTTCTGCGACGATAATGGAAAAAAGATAAAATTGACCACAAAAGGCATTTCTCGTCATTGAAATTTTTTACGTTAATCACACACTTTTTCCTTACAATAAAATCGGGGGTTTCTACATATGTGGATGAGGAACCACGAATCGCGGTATGCCTAATTATGTTGAGATCCAACGATTGGATCTTTTTTATAACCCACCCACTCCCAAACCTCACAAACTTGTCAAAAGAAGATAAAATTTTTACAATAGCATTTGTAAAAAAATTGTTTAAATCGATAGAATTTGAAGCACACTGCTCAATTTGTGCAGAATAGCTATGGAAGTTCACGATAGCTGATACTTGTTCGTTCTCTTCACCCAACAACACTATTTTATGCATGAGAACGTTTAAAACAATAAAGCACTTCACATTCCCGTTGAACCGGTGCGACTCGTCGACGATAAGCTGCAGCGCCTCCTCCCTGCTTGATTCCAGCGTAGATTTGATGTCACGTTCCTCCTCCAGATACGTGAATCTGTATCTAGCTGCGCTGCCGTTCAAACCTCGAATCTTCTCCGTCGTATGAGCCATTGTGAAATCGTTCTGCTTTCTAAAACAAAAAGTTAGTAGCAGATTAGAAGTTGATCACCACGGACTATTCTAAATTACGAATGATTGACTTTCAAAGGAAGCGATTCCACTGTGTTCTCCAACTGAAAGGTTAAAAAAGATTATGAGTGTGAAACAGATTATATCTATGGATATAAACGTGGCGGTAGACGAGGAAGAAGAAGAAAAGTTTATTAAAAATAAATCCTCGTTCGAAAAACAATTAATACATAAATTACGCTTCCACCGTTATGAGTGTTATGGAAGAGAATATGGACACTATTGCGTGTGTATAAATCCTGCGCTCAATGAACCATTACACCAATTTATTGGAGAATGTAATTCAGATACTTGTTTTTATCGAATAATGCAATTACATATTGCAGATAACCATCACGAATCGTGTAATGGCGTCTATCATACATTTAATATGTGTAACAACAAAATTGATAAATTTTTGTGTAATTCGTCCAGAAGATTTCGGTGTGGGAAAAATTGTAAATTATTTCAAACACTCAAGTGTGCTGGTAAAACTAAGTAGGAATACTGAACGTAAGTTTACTCCTCCAATGTACAACAATCGGCAGCAGAATTAGTTGAATGGAGATACTCGCATGCAGTGTGATTTCTGCAGAATAATAGTTTCTACCGAGAAAAATAATTCGAAATAATGCGCAGTCAATAATCGCTACTTACATTGTAAAAGGGTGATGGCAAATGATGAACTCTCTCTCTCTAAGATGTCTGCTCTCTCTCAGATGTGTGCTCTCTCTCAGATGTGCGCTCTCTCTCAGATGTATCCTCTCACTCAGATGTGTGCTCTCTTACACTCCGCTGGTACAACTGATCTAAAACAAACAAGTTAGTAGTGGATTAGAAGTTGATCGGCACACTATGGATCAATCACACGTTTTAATGTACGAAAGATTGAGGTTATTAAGTTTTGATGAGAGATGGAAAAAATTCGAATCTCCCCTTTTATCGCCTAAACATTTAGCTAAACTGGGATTTGTATTCAAGGCGCCACCAGACTCAGTGCAGTGCGTGTTTTGTTTAGTTGGTTTGGAAAAATGGCTAATAACAGATGATCCCGAAAAAGAACATGAAAAACATAGTCCGAATTGTGGATGGAGGAGAATGCATAATATTTCTATCGAGAATGAAAATTTTAATAATCTTCGGGATTACGACCAGCGAATAAAGACATTTTATCAAAGATCAAAGCCTCACTGGTCAAACACATTTAATAAGAGGATATTGGTTTTTAAAAGAAATGCTGAATATTTCGCGAGTAATGGATTTTTTCTACATAAAACGGGTTATTTGCAATGTGTATATTGTAAAGTAATTATTGCAGATTCGAAAAAACTGTGTCATGCATCGTTTTGTATATATAATAAGAACAGTCTTAAAGGAGAAGGAGAAGGAGGAGAAGGAGAAGGAGAAGGAGGAGAAGGAGAAGGAGAAGGAGAAGGAGAAGGAGAAGGAGGAGAAGGAGGAGAAGGAGAAGAAGGAGGAGAAGGAGGAGGAGAAGGAGAAGGAGGAGGAGAAGGAGGAGGAGAAGGAGAAGGAGAAGGAGAAGGAGGAGAAGGAGGAGAATTAATTAAAAAAGTAAACAAACCTGCACAACGAGGAAGCCGAGGAATCACTTGCGCTCTGTTGTAGACTTGAAACACCTCTAGTTGGAACTGAAACATACAAAATAGGGAAAATGGATCAGATTGATGTTTAAAAATTTGGATTATGCACACTTATTATCAGATTATGGAGGTATCGTCTGCATTAATCAGGTGTGAGAAGATTTATTGTAAATATTATTGAGCAATTACTATTACTATTACAATTGCTCCAATTTAATATGCAAGATTTTTTGCACTAACAGTATTTACCCAAAAACTTGTAAAAATGTGTGATTGGGTTGATGATAATTTTTATGAGTTTGATTATTTTGTGGCTTTATTTCGAGTTTGTTATAATTGATTAATGTAAATAAAGATTTGAATTATTATTGCTCAACTTTGTTTCAAACTGATGTGATGCTTTCAAAATGATCACTCTTCTTGTTGTGCCGTTCAAAAACGCAAATGCTCTTTTATCGCTGTGCGCGGATAGCTAAAGTTCAAACTGTTGTGACGCTTTCAAACTGATAAAGATGATCACACTTTTTCGATCCGATAACTATGACGTTCAAAACGCGAATGATCTTTTAGCGGTGTGCGCGGCTAGCTAAAAAAGGATTGCGGGATGCGATGAGCTTCCTTCTTTTAGGTGAGCACCTAAAAGAAGGAAGCTCGCAGGAAGCTCTCGCTGGCACGCGCTCGCTTCTCCCCCTCAACACGGTGTTCTATTTTTATCAGTATGTTTACATCTGTCAACATGGAATGTGCTTTGGCGATGCGGGACGTGTGGAAAACGATAGTACTATTTATATTTCTATTATGCTGTCTAAACACCGTACTACTTTTAAATAAAAATAAATCGTGCAATCTGCATGAGAAACGAAATGATACGCAATTTCTTTTCAATTCCTTTGGATCGTCAACTTCACTGAGAAACCATACTTTATTCAATATTAAATCTTGCGTTAATTCGTATTATAAAACACCAATTTCCTTTGAAATTGGGTTGATACATTGGTATAAATTTATGGTTGATGAGCTAGAAACAGTTTGTAATTTCTACAAATACTATAGCGTTCTTGCAAATTGTGCCGAGACTTTTAATGAAAAATCGAATTTTCTTTTGAAGAAAACTAATCAATTATGTAGTAGTAGTAGTAGTAGTAATTACAGTTCAGTTTATGTTTAACCTTTAAAGGATGAACACTGTTAAGAAAAAGCGATGCTCTGTTCGTAAGCGCGGAAGAGGTATTTTATCAAAAATTGGCAATGTATTGGGTACAGTGATAAATAAGGGGGTGGATAACCTCAATTTCGAGGCTCATCTACCTAATTATTCATATTGCGGACCTGGTACAAGGTTAAGGTCAAGGTTAGCACGTGGAGACAAACCTATAAACCGTCTTGATGATTTATGTAAGACGCACGACATAGTTTACTCCCGAGCGTCTGATAACAAGACGCGGGCGGAGGCTGACAGGCACTTGGCAGATGGAGCTTGGGAAATTTTCAAGGACCCAAAAACGGGGTTATCTGAGAGGGCATATTCTTATCTTGTTACAAACATTATGAAAGCGAAATCCGCATTTGGTGGCGGTTTGAGAAAACGAAAAACGAGAGGAGTTAGAAAAACGCATAGTGATAGTATTAGGCAAAAGGCGATCAATAGGTTAAAAAATCATATTGCTGGTCGCGGTTTTTATCTGAAACCATATCCAACAGGCGGAAGAATACTAGTACCTCCCACCCAATACGGTGTAACACTATTTCCAAAGGTTAAAAAGAAGCAAGGAGGAAAAAAGCAGAGGAAAAGACAGAGAAAAACGCAAAGATGAACGGCCCGCTGTCAAACTATGACCTGATAAAATGGTGCAAATTATTAGATATTCCACTAAGGGGCATATATATGATTGATACACTTCCGAGTAAAATTCGAAATAATGAGCTTGCAATTGTTAATTTAGACAAACAGATTGGAATGGGAACACATTGGACTGCATATATTAAACGAGGAAAAAATGTGTATTATTTTGATCCGATCGGTGACTTGCAACCGCCACGCGAATTGGCAAAATATTGGGAAAAAGAAAATAATGTAAAAATATTCTATAATACCAACCAATTGCAGCGTGTAAACACAGACATTTGTGGGCACCTAGTGATTTTGTTTCTTGCTAACCAGTTGTAATTTTACGCTTGTGTTGAAAGCATTAGCTGAGTGAGTGATGGCTGTTATTACACTAACCTCAAAAACAAGTAATCTATATGAGAATTTAAACCACGCTCTGGAATTGGATAAAAATCGCGAATGGGAAATTGGATTGGTTAACTTGTGGACGTTTAATAGTATACCGAATATAATAAGGGGGAAAAATTCCAGTTTTAAATATGGAGATAAACTGGTGAATCTTGATACAGGATCGTACGAAATTGATAATATAATAAGCGCTATAAAGTTGAAATTGAACTTGAGCGATGAGAGTCTTGTTATACAACCGAATAATAACACTATGAAAGTTGGAATTTATTCCGATAAACCGGTAGATTTAACTTTTGACGATTCAATTGGTAAGACACTCGGGTTTGATAAACTTCTACTCGAAGCAAATACATGGCATTATTCAAATCATTTAGTCTCGATCAGCCATATTAATACAATCGTGGTGTCGTGTAATTTAGCATGTGGAAGCTTCGCTAACGGAGATGAAAAGCATATTATTTACGAATTTCTGCCGAGGGTACCGCCCGGTTATTTGATTAATGAAACGCCCGCAGAAATTATATATGTACCTCTCAATACGCGCAGAATTCAGTTTATTAATGTGACGGTAACCGATCAAGACGGATCACTTATCGATTTTCGAGGGGATAGTATAACTGTGAGGTTACATATTCGTGAGAAAAGTTAGAAGATGGGTTTTATTGTATTCAATGCCGTACCTAAGCGTCGAGATGAGAACAGAGAAAGCGTCAGTAGGAGTTTAAGCTCAGTAGCGTTAACACCTATGTTAACGCCGAAAAACAGATTAACAGCTAAAAACGCGAGAATACTAGAAAAATTGGGATTTATAGTTAATTGGAAAAATGTCGGGAGCCGCAATAAGTGAAATTCTAGATGTCGATAGTCAAATTCAATTTTACTCTGATATTACTAAGTACGAATTTCACACGCACACAACATATTCTGGACAGAAACTAGGTAATTCGGATGAAGTAAGGCTTCCTGTAAATCAGCAGGATATATACACACTGCCTTGTAAATCCTTTCTATTTATTGAGGGGAGTGTTAAATGTACAAAGCCTGGTGCGAAACCCGAGGATCCGCCAGTGCATGCCGAATATAAACTTGTCAGCAACGTGGTAGGCCATCTGTTTGATGAGATACGTTATGAATTGGCGGGACAGCAAGTAGCGAAATCGAGACTTGTCGGAATTACGTCTACAATTAAAGGATTGCTTTTGAAAAATGTTTTCGATACAAATACATACCAATTGGCAGGATTTGATAGAGATGGATATAAGTTGACGGATAATAAATTCATTTTTTGCGTACTGCTGAAACTTTTGTTACCATTTTTCGAAGATTTTCAACGAATAATTTTAAACTTGAAACAAGAGCTTGTATTATTGAGAAGTGCGTCGGATCTAAACTGCGTTGAATCGGCTACAGGAACAAATGTTTCTTTAACAATTGATAAACTACAGTGGAAAATTCCGTACATCCATTTGGAAGATCACGTAAGGTTGAAATTTTTGAAATTACTCGATTCTGATCGCCCTCTAAAACTTGCGTTTAGAAGATGGGAGATTCACGAATTTCCAAACATGGCGACATCGAGAATTCATTCGTGGGCAATAAAAACATCGTCGCATTTAGATGTTCCACGCTATGTAATTTTAGCCTTTCAAACGGCTCGGAAAAATTCTATTAATAAATCAATGTCTGATTTTGATTCGTGCGAGTTGTATAACGTTAAATTATTTCTAAACAGTCAATATTATCCCTATGATAATTTGTTGGGGAATAAGCAGATAATGTATCGCATGTTTTTAGATTTCGCGCCGAGTTACTATAATCGCACTATAAATGCAGAGCATGGGAACGCTATTGATTTTAAAGCGTTTTGCGAAAAATCACCAATAATTGTGATTGACTGTTCACACCAATCTGATCATTTGAAAACATCCACAGATATAAGATTAGATATGGAATTTAGTAAAGAACTACCAAAGTCGACTTCGGCATATTGTATTCTTATAAGCGATTCAATAATGGAATACACGCCTTTAACCTCATTAGTTAGAGAAGTACAATAAATTGCCGGTAGGGGGATGTTTAAAAGGTGAAATGTAAAAAATAATTTATCATTCGTGTGGGCGTGTGTGAGAGAGCAACATGTCCACTTCTTCGCTGTTTCAAGAGGCGATTGGAGATTTTGAGGCTAGTGAAGACGGAAAAACACGTTCAGTGGGAATACAGTGTGACATGGAAGAAAAGAAGAAGAAGAATTTTGCTGTTGCGGATCTACACTGGTTTAAGGGAGATAATAATCAAATAATTTTAAAAGAATTCGCGCTGGTTGATCGGGCTGGTAATTATGTGGTACTACACTTTAAACCGCCTTTTCCGAAATCTACTTTGAGCTGGAAAATGTTTCGCGAGGCTACCTGGTTAGAACAACATTATCATAAAATATTATGGGATGAGGGGGAGACGGAGTTTACAGATTCATTGATGAGAGGATATCTCGACGCGTATGATTGCATTTTTACAAAGGGAACAGAAAAAGCGGCATTTTTGAAAAAGTATCATAATGATGTACGTTGCATACCGGAATATTTTGCGAAACCTAATTTCACAAAGTTTAAAGATACGTGGTGTTTTGAGGTTTGTAACATACACAAAAATGTAGAAGGTGGGAGGTGCGCTCTAATAAGTGCACAACATTATTTGCAACTATTAACATCTAACACGCTTCCAAAGATAGGAGAGGAGGGGGATTATACTTGTGAAAATAATCGAATGAAAAGTATGAGGAATTGTGCTTTTTATAGTAGAACAAGCAAAAGAAATTATGCGAGACAAGGATTTTACTATGATGGAAAAAAGGTCGTATGCGTTTACTGTGGTTATGAGTTGGAATCACACAAAGTGAGAATTTGTAGCGTGGGCGTTGGTAGGAAACCTATCAATTTTTCGGTATTAATCCCGCTGTATAAATAATTAGTTGTAGATAATGGATCCTCAGAAGTGGATGTGTGCGGATAAAGAATTAGAGAACAAATTACGAGAATATCTGCAGTGGTTTGATTTGTGTGAGGATGCCATTAGAAATTCTACTCGTGAAAACATTGGACTTGCGAGACAGTTGAAACAAATTTTTTTAAACAGTGTAAATTTGAGCGATATTAACCATTATTTATCCTGGTACAGACCGCATAGGCTTTGCGTTAAAAAATTATTACAAATTGAGGAAGAAGCTACAAACTGCGCTTGCGCAAACAGCGGTGGGGAGAATGCATAAAAGGAGTGAAATTGAGAAGCTTGAATCATTAGGAAAGATGAGACGTTTCAACATGGGTGCATTCAACGCTTTGGCACGTGAGGTGTTGCCTCTAGAATCAGTACCTCTCGGTTCATATCTGACCGTTGAAAGCGCAATAATTTATGGTACAGGCAGAGTGTTACTAAATCTCGACGATCCCGACAGTGAGGGAGACTCTTATTTCGATTTATTACTATGTGATAAATTTAAAAGCGTATTAAATAATGAGAACTTGACAGATTTTAACAAGAGAAATTTTGTATTAATATGCGAACATGAGAACGGACAAGTAGAGTTGAAAGAAATGTAAATTTTTACAATGGGTTTTTCTCCATAGCACAGGTTTATGTGACCTAGCCCTGTGTGAACCTCTTTTTACCCAAATAAAAAAAGAGTGACCTCCAATAAGGCGGTGAGGTTGACGTTCCTTTGGAGGCTTTTTCTAACTAACAAACCGCCGGTCATTCAGTATGTGTTTAACTATCATAGAGGAAGGATGCGATGCTACAGCTATACAAAATTTAAAAAACTATCCCGTTTACTGATGGCTATTTCAGTAAGCGAGTTTGATATTATTGCAAAGCATATTAAATTTTCAACCGAGGCAGATGATGGAACTTTGTCTGCAACAAAAACTGAGAATTTCTGCTATCCTATTTTATCTGAAATATATGATCTCCTAGATATAGTTATAAGTGAGGAGGGACATTTGCACTATGGGTGTTCTAACGATTCCCCTATACAAATTATTTCAGATACAAACGAACTTTGGGATGCTCTATATGATTTAGCGGATAAAAAATGTAAAACATTTTAATCATGAGGGGGAAACCAACAGAACGTGGCATGTGCATTCATGCAAAGGTTAATGAGCTGAAAAAGTACACCAGCATTCTACACATATTTGTGTCTAACAACATTTAATGATGCTAAACGCGATTATGTGTGTTGGGTTTGCCTAGAAACCATGTTACTAATAGCAGGTGCCTATGAATCTATTGGAGGATCCAGTTTCACTTGCACACCTCAAAAGGTAGTGCACGAGATTCAAAAGGTAGTGCACGTGATTCAATAATACCATGTTTTGGTCATTCAGTTTACTTATTGGTATAGCTATAGATGAGTTTAATATTATTGCAAAGCATATTTGAATTTTCAACCGAGGGTAATGAATGAGCTGAGAGAGTGAGAGAGAAAGCCTCTCTCTCACACACAGACAGGTTAAAACATGTTTGTGACCTTCAAATGAGCTGAGAGAGAGAGAAAGCCTCTCTCTCTCACACAGACAGGATTATTCATGCAAAGGTTAATGACCTGAGAGAGAAAGTGGGGGTCGGATTATTTGAGCAAACAGCATGGGGTATTGTAGAAATAACCTCTCTTTCAAAAAGAAAGAGAGAGAGGATTATTATTCCACAGCTTAATGAGTCATATAAAAAACTTGTGCACGTGTTCTGCTTTTAAACGTTATGAAATAGTTTTTTTCACAGCAGGGGGCGGAAGTATTATTAATATCTGAAGCACTGTCCGGGGGTGGGGGGCAGGGGGGTATATTAACACTGCACGTGCGAAAGAGAGGGCTTTGAGAATCACAGCAGGAGGTAGCAGGTGTGCAGCCTCAATTAATAGCTAAATCTGGCGGCGGGGACTGATGCTATTGCAAATATAGATATAGTAATTGCAAGCAGGTATATATAGATATATAATTGCAAGCATGTATATATAGATATAAAGCTGTATGTTCTATATTTATTGGGAACCTTCTGTGAGAGGTGGGGTCAGGGGGGATAGGTCCTCTCTCATTGGTGCTTGCGGGGGGTCCCCCTTTAATCTATTGGGAATAAAGTGGGGGCACATAGGGAAGGGGGTATGTGACCTTAAAAACAAAATGGCTGACTTGGACAGGGGGGAAGGGGTGGGCGTTTACAAAATGTCTGAACAGGGGGAGGGGGGAAGGGGGGTGGCCACGCCCCTCTGTCTTGTGATTGGGTAGGCTCAATCGGCTAAATACCCCTACTAGTGATAGCCGCGGGAGTAGTGTGGTATTGCAGGAACGGCCTAACCAATCACAGGCCTGCATTTCAAGGTCACCCTCCTTAGGCCACGCCCCCCCCCCTGGCCAATGGGAGAAGACCACGCCCCTTTAGGGGGGAGTCGGCCATTTTGTAAATTTTTGAGGCACGCCATTGGCTGCACATGTTGGAGTGGGGGACCCGTTTACCCCCCCTCAAGCCCCCTGGACCTATCCCCCTTCAAGCCCCCCTGCCCCTGTCCAAAGGAAAATGGCGCGCGCGCCCACGGTCTTTTTCCTTTTTTGTAGGTTTTGCCCAAACCTGTACTACATGAAAACAGCCATTTTGAATTGTTTCCACTTTTTTTTTGGGTGGGGGGGATAAGTTTAGGAGAGAAAAAATAAATAACCTTGTTTAAAACAGCCATTTTCTTTTTGTAGACATCTCCCAAACCTGTACTACATGAAAACAGCCATTTTGAATTGTTTCCACTTTTTCTCTTTTTTTTAGGCTTCGCCCAAACCTGTACTGCATGAATTTTTCTTTTTTTTTTAGGTGGGGGGGGGGGGGGGATAAGGTTAGGAGATAAAAAAATAAATAACCTTGTTTAAAACAGCCATTTTCTTTTTGTAGGCATCACCCAAACCTGTACTACATGAAAACAGCCATTTTGAATTGTTTCCACTTTTTCTCTTTTTTTAGGCTTTGCCCAAACCTGTACTGCATGAATTTTTCTTTTTTTTTTAGGTGGGGGGATAAGGTTAGGAGATAAAAAAATAAATAACCTTGTTTAAAACAGCCATTTTCTTTTTGTAGGTATCTCCCAAACCTGTACTACATGAAAACAGCCATTTTGAATTGTTTCCACTTTTTCTCTTTTTTTAGGCTTTGCCCAAATCTGTACTGCATGAATTTTTCTTTTTTTTAGGTGGGGGGATAAGGTTAGGAGAGAAAAAAAATGAATAACCTTGTTTAAAACAGCCATTTTGAATTGTTTCCATCTCCAGCAGGAGACAAGAATCAAGTTTAAAAAAACAAAACAAAGATAGTAAGAGCGAAGCCTTGAGTCATATTTTGTTTGCAGAACAAAGAGCCCGACCGGCGTATCAACGCGATTTATGTTGAGAAGAAAAAAGAACACAGAACCTGCTCCGTGTCAAGCGTCAGCTGCCGTAGAACTGACTTGCCGGTCAGAATGTTATTCGGTCTCCTGAATAGGCTACCCCACCCAACGTCAAATGCTAGCACTATATTGGGCGCCTATCGGCCAGTTTCCTTCCACTTGTCCGTAACCCCCCACGCCGCAACCCACAGCATGTTTTCGGCCTGTCTCCTTTGTGCGCTAATTCGTATTCT
Source organism: Conomelus anceps (assembly GCA_948455865.1). NCBI lineage: Eukaryota > Metazoa > Arthropoda > Insecta > Hemiptera > Delphacidae > Conomelus > Conomelus anceps. The sequence continues at coordinate 5,419,942 of OX418219.1, forward strand.
GCTCACCCGACAGACCGCTTCACTGTCGCAGCTCTCAAGGCTCGCTCGCAACCCACATCATGTTCTCGACTTGTCCCCTTTCTACGTTATTCGTAGGTCGCTTGTTCCTACTCTTCAACCTACCGTGCTATCGGCGCACCTGCTTCACGCCTACGCCTAGTCTAGGTTATAATGTTGGATTCCCTCAGTTCTTCCAAAATTGAATTTATTTCGATCGAATGTGATTGGTTACCAGCTTTTCTGGAAGATAAAAGTAATACTAACCGGCTAACTAACTCATTTGGATTATCATAGAAAATATAAGATCTGTGTTGACTTGTATTTCTCAAAAAATGCAAACCTTTACCTACACGCTGTCTTGCAGCCAAAGTAGTTCTTGATGGAAACATTCTTTGAATTAACCGTGATTTAATTCCACTAGTTCTCTTTACATATCCATCTTTATTCAAATGCGCCCCTGTTTCAATTAAAATTTTTCTATAATTTCGAAAGTCGAGTGTGCTACATTCGTCGTCATTCGGTTGTGATTCAAAAAGTAATTCTAACAAACCAGTTGTTATTTTAAATTTTTTACCTCTAACAATAATGTATTTATCTACAAACTCAATCGGTACCTTATTTCCCATAAAGTATGTACCATTTTCCAAATTATATTGAATTCCATATGATACACCTTTTTTCTTTAATGTGTGAAAACTGTCTAAATAAGAATCAAGCAAAACTTGTACCGGGTTTTTCTTAAGCGAAAATGACTTACTTAAAACAGTAGATGAATCCGACTTTTTGTCAACTTTTTCTTCACCTTCGTCGAAATAAACAGACTCATTATCTGTCAATTCCTCCTCCTCCTCCTCCTCCTCCTCCTCTTCAGCTGTCGATTCCCCTTTCTTTATATAGAAATCCTTTTCATTAGAATCATCTTTCTCAGCTTTGATTTGTTTTTCAATTTTAAGTGAAGATTCCTTCAATTCCTGGAGCGGGTTTATAATTGGTGCCAACCTATTTTTCAAATTTGTCTCTGTTTCAGACTGTACTCCGCGTAAAGTATTAAATTTTTCAACAATGGATTTCCTCAAATCGTGAATTTTATTCGTTAAAAGATCTCTACTAGCGTTCACACTTGTTCTCGATTTTATTTCCCTTCCACGCCGTTTTATTCTCACCTTTTCCTTCCCTCTCCTCTGTCCTACCGTTTTCTTACCACCTTTCATAATTGCAAACACTCAATAAGAATGCCGTTCAACAACTAACCGCCAAATCGCGTTTGTTATATACTAGTCTATTTGAACTGGTTCGGGTCTAAAAATACGTCTAAATTCAATCTGTACCTACCATCGGTTAATTTACATTCCGTGCAGATTGTTACAAAGTTATGACCTTCACCTTTAGTCCAAACCTCGGAACACATATTTTTAAAAGTATTAAATATCATATCGCTCTCAGCGAAATCCCTATATATGAGTTTCAAAGATAATATATCTACTCTAAAGACCAAAATTATATTACTGTTCTCTCTAATTATGTGCTTCTGAATACTTGCATACGATTGGTTCAGAAACAGCACATCAATTTCTTTATGTCGTCCCATACTGTAATAATCTTTGATCTGTGGAACTCTTTGCAGTTGTAAATCGTCAAAGATTACTAAAGAATGTCTTTCTAAATCATTCGGGTTCGGGATGCTAGAAATATCATCTGACATAAAAAACTTTATAAACTTTAGCGTGGAGAAAATCTTTTCCAAGAATACATACTTTGGTTGATATAACGACTTACTAAATACATGCAAACTGCGAAAGCGTAATGTTTTTTTATTAAAAATTAGATTCAACAAAATATTCGTTTTTCCACAATTTGAAGACCCAATAATCAAGCCGCGTACATTATGCGGAAAAAGATCGCCATGCTTATTGTTTTCACCTGATGTCTTCTTTGTACTGCTGATAATCAATTCGTCGAAATTTAAAATAGGTATTTCAGGTTTAACATCATCTTTCTTTGATACCTTATTTTCAATCATTGTTAACAGTGTGTGTCTGTGTGTGCGTTCCTACACACGTCATAACTACAACTAAAAGATAAAACATGGGTTTTTTCACACAATAAAACAACCAACAAGATGTCGCACTATATTCTCTCAAACAACAATAATACAACATGTCCAAAAGCTATATATACTAACTTAAAAATTATTACACTTATTTATTTTCTTAAACAATAATTCAACAATTGAAAGAAAATGTTCTTATCTAGCAACTTAAACTTAATCACGTTTTAACTCGGCTTCTAATCCACACCTCTCTAACATAGCGTCAATAATATCCTTTCCAAAAGAGTTTAAAGTTTCATGTTCACTAACATACCTACGTATTTCACTCTCCATCATACCCAATCTAGTACAAGGACATGTATCAACAACGTCTGGTAATCTTTTTCCCTCACGTTTCAACCTATCAAAATCTATTTTTGATAGATAACAAAAGCTTAAATGTCCAAATTGTTGTATTGTCTCACATTTCCCACTTAAAAATAATAAATAATCATTCAAAGTAAAATTTGAATCGGTACAACAACATTTTAACTCATCTACAAGTTTTTCTAAAAGCCTTGTCAATTTACAATTGTGAGGTTCAAATTTGAACGACAGCGATGATGATGACATAATCTGAAAAAATATACAATATTCATAAATGTTTTATATTAACTCTCCTAACCTAAGCGGTTATACTAATATTAAGAGTTAGCATTCGTCGTAAAACAGTCCAGCCTCTACACCACACATAATAAGCAAGTCCCGAACGAAAGTAGACCAACTATCAAGACGTTCACGAAAATAATCATCGCTAAGGTACTCGCGAACCGCTTCTATTTTCATTGCTAATAGTGAACAATCACATGTGCTGGACGCTTTTGACGTGTAACAAAAACTCCAATGTTCAAATTTTTCTACACCTTTTACATCATCCAAAAACCATATAAATTCATTCAAAGTGTAGCTGTTTGCACTTGTATATTTTCTCAATTCTACTATAAGGTCACTCAAAATAGTTGTTAAACTGCGGCGCGACTCCAACATTGCTGACGCCATACTCTGAAAAATACATACGTATTATTAATCAACAAGAAGATCCGTCTTATTAATCCAACTAGGATGTTTGAATCCGACCCATTGTACTAACACCTTTCGTCCTCTACGTTTCAGTACCTTCTCAACTAAATAAACATTCATATCATTCTCGTCCAACTCAGTTCTCTTTAATTCTTGTTCATAAAACCTCCCCAATATAAGTTCATTGTTAAAATCCTTCAATTGATATGTTGGCGGATCTGACGGGTATACGGAAACAATTTTAAACAATTCTACGCTCCAGTTGATGTGATAAGATTTATCAAAAATATTTCTATGCTTCGAAATGCGCACTACTTCGCCTAGACGAAATTTAGGTCTAATTTTGTTCTTTTTCAGGTTACGTAATTTCTGTCTATTTAACTCGGCAATAATTTTTTGTTCATGTTTTAGTGTAACTTCAGCAGGTTTTAACTTAATCGTCGAATGAACGGTGTCATTATACTGGCTTACAATCTTGTCTAACATATCTATCCACCTATAATTCCCGGTTTCGGTGAAATGTCTGTAGATTTTTGACTTTAATGTTCGATTAAATCGTTCAATAATAGCAGCCTTTTTGTCTGAGTAGACATGGTAATGGTGTATGTTATATTTCTTTAATAACGCCTTCACATGCGAATTGAAGAATTCCGACCCTTGGTCTGTGCACAGCAAACGCACACCACGATTTTTCTCAAAAATTGGTTTTAAGGCTATGCTCACCTCGTGACCAGATTTCGATTTGAGAGGAACGGCGTATGCGTATTTCGAAAACGCGTTAATAACCGATAGAATAAATCTGTAGTTAGAGTTTATTTTAGTAAACTGAGTCATTTCAATTAAATCTGCCTGCAACATGTCCAAAATTCCCTTTAAAACATAACTCCGTCTTTTAAAGTTTTTACGTGCACTCGAGTGTAATTCCTTAGCTAAACGTTGACGAACAGTATTCATTTTGTAATAACCATGCACTCGGAATAAGGAAGAGTGTAAAATTTAGTTCAATGTTGACTCGCATCCACCGTTATGCTGTAATAAATAATATATGCAGCCGGATTTTTATGCACGCTATAACGCAAAACACGTTCGAGTCCTTCACCTTTGCTGCAACAAGCCGGCTAACGCGAAATGCAAAAACTGACCTTCCACAACACGTCTGCAACTCAACTGTGCTTTCACTCGTCTAACAAAACCTGACCTATCCAATACTTCCTGATGACGATATCGGCCTCAAGTTCTACCTTCACCCGCGCTTCCCTCCTCCTCCTCTCCATTGAAATTAGGTATGTCTTTATGAAACCACGCTAAAGTTTTAATTCGACATGGAAGTAAAAAACGCTTATCATCCAGCAGACTAATACAAATTCTACCCACTCGAACCTGAAATATATGGTGTAAATAGGAACGTATCAAATTTGATGATTCGTAATGAACACATCGTTCAAATAAGCATTTTTCATACATTGAAAATCTCAGTTTTGAATCAATAATGTATCTTGTTACGCCTTTAGCTACATTTTTATTTTGAATTTCATTATTTTCATTGAGAAACTCAAACGAATATAAATTTGATCGTAATCCGACGAATTTTTTATGATTTTTGACGGAAAGTTTATTAATATTTAACTCTTTTTCGTATTGTTTTAAATATTCTACATTCAAATTATTACGTCTGTAATGCAGATATGCAAGAACACTTCATAGAAAGCACTTCTTATCGTGTAAGTTTTTTATATTAATTACAACTTTTTTTGGTTATTATTGCCTTAGGTGTGCTAGTAAATTATGAATTGTTATACCCTGCATAAATGGAATTGTATCTCGCAAAATTAAGGTCTAAATGTTGTATACGATTAACAACCCATCCCGAGCCAAAACACAAAAATCTGTCAAGAGCATTTTGTAACTTATTAGACCCCGCTTCATACTGACTGAGTAATTCATCCTTATTTAAACTTATATTAACGATATTATGAGACGTACTGTGAAATGTTGCGTTAGTTTCAACCTTCAATTCTTGTCCATCACCGCTAACGTCAGCTAACGCAGATAACTTTACAAGATTAACGGTAGCAGCGATGAACCAACGAAGGTTTCCGTCAAAATGTCTCGATTGATTAATTAAAATTTCAAATATTTTATCTTTTAACGTTGTAACTCTAAATCTATTTCGTTATTAATGAATCTAAATCTATACGTTCCTAATCGCAGCTGATGAACATTCAAGTTTGTATTCCATTTGAATAATTGTATAACAAAAGTTCCGAAACAAATTATCAGATGTAATCTCACCGAAATTGTGCTTTGAGCCGTCTAATCTGAATGTCGTTCAAGACAATGTTGAATTCTCCTCAATTCTGTCGAACGATGGATGAAGAAGGTGTGAAGGATGACCCGTGTCCTCTCAGGCTGTTTGTAGAGAAGGATATCTGCGTGTGTGATTGTAGAGAAAATACGTCGTCAGCACGGTGGGATGGACAGTCAGCCTCTCAAAATGCTAATACAAATGTAGAGAAGGATATCTCACGTTGTGGTAGAAGTTGATTCTGAAACAATAACGTCAGCTTAGACGTCTTTCACAGCACAAAATTCAACAATGAAACTGTCAATAGAAGAACTAAGCTATTTATAACAACGGTGCGAGTATAAACGGTTTCTTTGTATGTTTGCAAAGTTATTTCCCTTCTAATTTACGTCACACCACAGAAGGATGTATTCTCTTTATGATGTACGTCAGAGTGTGATGAGACAATGAAAATATCTTTCTGGTGTAGGCGTTAGCCCGACGCAATTTTAAGGACAACTAGAATTTCTTCCCGTTTCCCGATTCGGGTGTTGGCCCGCCGCCGCAATTGTCCTTTGTGAAAGTCACACACACACATAATGATGGCCGGTGTTTAGTACCGGCTTTGAAGAAGGACGAATTTTGGGTATATAAAGCGCTACAGTTCGAATGCCAAATTATCAGTTATCCTGCAAATTGCACGCACGCAACATGAACACGGTTTCTTCAACTACACCCAGCAACACCACCGCCAACATTCAACCACAGGTATGTTTTGCAATATTTTTTCTTGTGAAATATTATTTAAAAAATCTCAACACTAAACTTTAAAACATACATCATTAGTAATGATATCTTCTTCTTCTTTCGAGTTAATTTTTTCCTTCTTTGAATGTTATACTAACATCGAAATTATCATTAGATAAAAACGATGTTTTTTTTATCACTATGTATGTGCTACACTGGAAAAGTTTTATACGTTAGATAGATAGAAAATTATTCGTTTGTCTTACAATTTTAAAAATAAACAGATACAGCATTAATAATTGTATGAAAAGTGTAACTTTAGCACAGCTCATAGTAGTACTAGTAGTATGTGAACGTCACAATCAATGTAGCTCTCAACCCTTGTTGACTTTAAGACGGCTCAACAACGTTACCGTCATCACCGCTAAAAAATTTGGACTTCTAATAATTTTGCAAATTTTGAATTTGGAAGAATTTTTTCAAAAATTTGGAAAATTATTCCTAAAAACCATGTCTAACTGAATGTGTGTTTCTGATTTAAGGTGATGGAGGCGGAGGCTAACACTTCGTTGACCGCTCACACACCGGCTCCACACCTCCCAGCATGGTCGGTGCCGCCATCACTGTTTCAGCGATGGCTTCTGGAACGTGAGTGGCAACAACGCGGTTTGGCGACAGTCTGCTCCAATCCCACACCCTCCACCTCCACCACTTATCAAGAGACAATGTTGGCTGCGTCCAATCCCACACCCTCCACCTCCACCACTTATCAAGAGGCAATGTTGGCTGCGGAAACGCAGCCAATCGATCTGTCGCTAACTTCATCCGATGAAGAGGAGCAGCAAAACCTCGACTCTGATGATGGCGACGCAGCTGGCGAAGCTCAAGAATTCGATATCAATGAATTCAACCGACCGCGTCACCATCAACGACGGCGAGCAACACCGCTCAGAGAGCTCTCTGAGCGGTGTAAATATCGGGTGGAGCACGCCAAGCTTGTGAAAACAATCTACGGTGATAGGGTGCTCCTGTCAATGAGGGGGGAGGAAGGCAGCAATATTACGGTTTTCCTCCCACACCGTTATATATATGTTATTACCTCTAAAAATATTGATTCCTTCAATAGGAATCAATATCATCTGGAGGTAAGACATATATTTAAGGTGGAAGAAGTGGTGGGGAATAGAAAGAAAAAGGGCAGCAAAGCAAAGCAATACATCACAACCAATATTAAATTGACAAAATTTTAATATTTTTTTAATAAAAAAAAGGTTTGATTGAAATTTGTGTATTATTTTGTGTTTATACTATGTTATACTAACACTTACCTAGAATGGCAGCTATGATGATGATGATGGCGGCAGCGTGGTGGTATTTGCAAACACTGACTGAAGTAATTGGTGAAAATCGTGTGCTTACCCGGCTATTTATAGAGAAAATTTCCAAATCGTGTTACAAAAAATAAAACATTTGATTTTCATGTGCATGTTTGAACATGTTTGCGAGTACTGAAACCGGTTATGATCATAGTCTGTTGTATACATTCGAACAAAGCAGACGTGTGCAGCAATGAGTCTTACAGAGGAGGATAATGAGAATCAATATAGACCGCAATTGGTTTGTGTAAGATCAACAGCAAATGTGATTAAGATAGTTTGCATCTTTACATGCATAGCATATTGGCTTTCAATTCTAATTCTTCTTTATCTGAATTATTCCGAATTAGTTAATCAAAAATGTTTTACACCAAATTTGCAAAACGTCTTAAATTTCAATCAAAGTGCTGTACTATTTGAAAAGGAAACTATGAATTCTAGCTTCAATCATGATACACCATCTTCCAAAAAGGAAGATACAAGTTATCAACTACTCGACAAAGATAATACCGAATCAGATTGGTTTTCTAAACACTTATTGGATTTGGAGAGAACTAAAAATAAAACACTTTTCTTTATTAATGCCTGTGTTCGATCAGGTTTAAATAATAATATACCAAAATCGTTTGATTATCAACTTGAAAGTTGGTATTCGACTTTACTCTCACCTTACTCGCACGTATGTAATTTTTACAATTCTTATCAAATTCTTAACAATTGTGCAAGTCAAACAGAAGAAGATGTGAAGAAGCTTATAGATAGAACAAAACATGTTTGCAGAATTATCTAGGTAGGTGGGCGGCACGATCAACATGAGCTTAGTGTTCTAGAGATTGTCTAGACGAAAAGATGGTTTGTCAAAACAGTCAAACAAGATCTGGCAAGCATAGAGGAAGAAGAAAAACAGCAACAACGAGGAAAGGAATAATAGGAAGCGGCTTATTATCTGTCTTAGGTAACATTGCGAAAGGTGTTGTGAATAGAGCGGGTAGCGCGGCGTCCACCCTACTTAATAAAACAATAGATTCATTACCTGGAGAATTGCATTTACCACATAATTTTAATTGGGGTAAATTTGATTCTTACCAGTACTGCGGACCTGGTACAAAGCTAGAAAAAAGGCTTAAGAGAGGTGATCCGGGAGTTAATTCACTCGATAAAGCTTGCAAAATTCATGACATAAGTTATTCGCGCTCGTCTGATAATTTGACACGTTCGCGAGCAGATAAAATTTTAGCTGACAGCGCTTGGTCGATATTCAAGAATCCTCAGACAGACTACAAGCAGAAGGTATTAGCGTATTTAGTTACTTTGGCAATGAAAGCCAAGTCGGTAATTGGATCTGGAATGAAAATTCCACATGTTTCTAGTAGTAGTGGTAGAAGAAGGAAAGGAGTGAGAAAAACATCTAGAAAGAAAAGAGAAGGAGTGGGTAAAAAAAGGAATAGTGATTCTATGCGACGGGAAGCTATTAAGCGATTGACAAATCATGTAATGGGAAGGGGATATTATCTCCGACCATACCCAGAATATTTTGGTGGGAGAATATTAAACTCCTCGACTTCGACGGTTCCGCATAACGCACACGGCCTATTGTCGTCTATGAAAAGCAAGAGAAGAAGGAAGAAGACTCATTCAAAACCGGTTAAACGCGAAGCTAGAAGTAGGCGGAAAAAGAATAGGAAAACATGAATGCGGTTAATATTGAGAACTTAAAACTCAATAAAGCTTTGTCTGATCATGATCTACAAAAGTGGGCATACTTATTGAAAATTCCATTGCGCGGTGTGTATATGCAGGATACACTACCAGAAAGAATTCGTCTCAATGAGATGGCGATTGTGAATTTGGATAATTATTCAGGAAAAGGTACACACTGGGTGTGCTATGACAAACAAGGTATAAATGTATTCTATTTTGATCCAATCGGTAACCTACAACCTCCATTACAATTGGTAAATTATTGGAAGAAACAGAAAAGGGTAAACGTTTTCTATAATGCTGATGAAATACAAAAACCTAATACAAATATTTGCGGGCATCTGTGTTTGTTATTCTTGTCTGCTCAGTTGTAACTTTTTAGTAGCAGAGGTAAGTACTGCTATGGCTGTAATATCGCTGACCGGTACAAGCAGCGATCTATACGAACATTTACCGCAGGTTATAGAATTAGATAGAAATTGTGAATATGAAATTGGATTAGTCAATTTGTGGACTTTTAATTCTATTCCAAATGTGATTAAAGATAAAAATTCTAGTTTTAAATACGGCGATCAATTAGTCAAACTCGAAACAGGTTCTTATGAAATTGATAATATTGTAAAATTGATCAAGGAAAAATTGAATGTAGCTGGTGACGGTCTCATTATACGCGGGAATAATAATACTATGAAAATCGAAATCTATTCTGATAAACCGATTGATTTAACTCATAATGATTCAATTGGCAAAATAATGGGTTTTAATCGAGAAGTCTTAGCACCGCTTATTTGGCATTATTCCAGAAGACTTGTTTCAATATCCAACATTACAACAATCGAAGTTTCATGTAATTTGGCGTGTGGGAGTTATAGTGATGGAAAAGAAAAACACACCATTTACGAGTTTCTTCCAAGAGTTCCTCCAGGATATTTAATTAATGAATCACCAAATCCAATTGTTTATGTACGTTTAAATACGCACAAGTTTCAGAGCATTAATGTGAAAGTGACGGACCAGAACGGTTCATTAGTCGATTTCAGAGGAGACAGATTAACGGTTAGATTACATATTCGAGAGAAGAAGAAGAAGAAGAAGTAAAATGGGTTTCATTGTATTCAACCCGTATTCAGCTCGCTGTAGCTATAGCGAATATGAAAATAGTGATCTTAATGGAAAGAGAACAAGGATGAAAAGGAAAGGGAAGAGAAAGGTTCAAAAGAGTGTTAGTAGAGTTTCACATTCCGCCGTGTTAACATCTAAAAACGCAAAGATTTTAGAGAAATTAGGATTCCAAGTGAATTGGAATAATGTCGTCAACAGCGGCAATAAGTGAGATCTTGGATGTTGAAAGGCAAATACATTTTTTTAACGAGATAAAAAGTCTAGAGTACCATTCCCACGGTCCCTATGCAAACCAAAGATTATCAAATTCTGATGAGATAAGAATCCCAATTAATTCGCAAGATAACTATAGCCTACCATGCAGATCGTTCCTACTTATCGAAGGTGAAGTTAAGTGTAAAAAGACTGCAATAGGTGTAGACGGTGTGAGTAACATTATAGATGCACAGTATAAACTAGTAAGTAATGCAATCGGGTTTATGTTTGATGAAATAAGATATGAGTTGGCCGGTCACCCTGTAGCAAAGTCGCGTCTTGTAGGTCTCACAAGTACTATTAAAGGTTTACTGTTAAAAAGCGTGTTTGATAAAAATACTTACCATTTGGCCGGTTTCGACAGGGAGGGGTATACTCTAACCGAAAACAAGTTCAGTTTTTGTATTCCATTAAAATTACTTTTAGCTTTTTTTGAAGATTTTCAACAAATTATATTAAATCTGAAACAAGAACTCGTACTGTTAAGATCGCCGTCGGATATTAATTGCATCGAATCGGCAACTGGTTCAAGTGTTCAGATAGACATTACAAAATTACAGTGGAAAGTGCCATACTTACAACTTGAAGATCATGTACGCCTTAGATTTTTACGCCTACTTGATAGCGATCGTCCGTTAAAACTTGCTTTTAGAAAATGGGAAATTCACGAATATCCTGTTTTACCGGCAACAAAAGTACACAGTTGGACAATTAAAACCGCTTCGTATTCAGATGCGCCGAGATTTGTAATTTTAGCCTTTCAAACAGATAGAAAATTGAAATATAATTCTACAATGGCTAAATTTGACCTGTGCGAGTTGTATAATGTAAAATTGTATTTAAATTCTGTTTACTTTCCCTATGATAACCTTCTCGGTAACAAACAGTTAATGTATAGAATGTTTTTAGATTTTGCAGGAAGCTATTCTAATTCGCCGGTAAATTCTGAACATGGGAATGAAATTGATTTTAGTACATTCACTAAAGATACACCGATTATGGTGATTGACTGCTCACACCAGACAACAACTTTAAAGAGTTCAGTAGACGTCAGACTTGAGTTTGAATTTGGAAAAGATGTGCCGGCTGCAACTGCTGCTTATTGTATTTTAATAAGCGATAATGTTGTAGAGTATACACCATTAACATCTATGGTGAGAGAGGTGCAGTAGTTTTTCCGATAGAGTGCAGCAGGTAGGCTATATAAGTTGGAGTGGGTAGGTTTTATGTCAGTAGGTGAAAGGCCATGCTATCGAGTGGAAGTTCGTCATCGTGTGACTCTCTATCGCAATCAACTTCTTCAACCTTACTTCAAGATTATCTAGTTGGGAAAGAAGAGGATATCTACGAGCGATTACCATCTTGCTATACCGGTGATTTATTGTCAGGATTAGAAGACATGGGTGAAATTTGTTCTTCGAAACCGTCGAGGAAACTGTATTCGGAAGCGGCAGCGCAGTGTGATCTAGACAAGGAGGATAAATGTGCGCGGGTGGAAGAAGAGGAGGAGGAGGAGGGGGAAGTGAGTGATGGATATTCGAGGAAGAACAAACGTGGAAGTGATGATTCGTTCGCTGTTGTTGAGTTTCACGGTTTCAAGGATGAAAATAATCAGTTCATTTTAAAGGAATTTGCGATGATTGATCCAAAAAATACTTACATTATTCTACATTTTAAACCGCCATTTCCAAAATCAGAGCTATCATGGAAGACATATCGCGAAGTGTGTTGGTTGGAATTTTATCATCATAAAATAAAATGGGAATTGGGCGAAATCGATTATTCTGATGATACAATAAGAGCTTATCTTAGAAACTATGATAGAATATACACAAAGGGTGGAGAAAAAGCAGAGTTTTTGAAGAAATTTCACAATAAAGTTGAAACAATACCAGATAATTTTGAAAGACCTGATTATAGAAAGTTCTCTAGTTGTTGGACTTTTGATGCTTGCAAAATTCATAATAAGATTGCCGATGGTAGGTGCGCATTATTCAGTGCTAAACACTATTTATCATCAATGTTGTGTAAAGCGGAGGAGAGAGGAATTGATCGGAAAATAGATTATTTGTGCGAGGGGGATAGGATGAAAAGTATGAAGACATGTCCATTTTACACCAAGGAGAATAAACGCAAGTATGCACGCCAAGGATTCTATTATAATGGAGAGGAAGTGGTTTGTGTATGGTGTGGATATCAATTGTACTTGCACAGGGCGAGAATCTGCAATCTAACAAGCGATGTTGCTAATCCGGTGAATTTTTCTGTTCTTTTACCACTCATATAAATACTTGAATGCAAACAGAAATTGCTTAGTATTGTGTAGTAAGCCAACAGTGTTGCTATGGATCCAAGCAAATGGTTAAGTGCTGATAGTGAATTGGAATCAAAATTACAAAACTATATTGATTGGTTTGAAGTGTGTGAAGAGGCTATCGCAAAAACTAAAAGTAAAGGAGGTGATGTTGAATTTGCAAAACAATTAAAGGCGATTTTTCTAGATACTGTCGATATTAATGAATTAAGTGATTATCTACGTTATTACAGACCGTTGAAATTAAGCGTTTATAAACTATTACAAATTGAAGATCAAGTGTTGCGCAATATGTGAAACAAAAGGTTATTGACTGCTCACAGACATGTTTTAACATGTCTGTCCTTGAGCGGAGAAGAAATCTGGTGGTGGGGATAAGGAAACCGGCGGCGGGTGATTGCAGGCGGCAGCATATTTTTCATCATTACCAGTTTTTCGCCGGTCGAGTACAGTTGTGCTTTTCTCAACCGCCATGTATCAGCAGCGACAACAGCAGCAGCAGCAGCAGCAGCAGCAGCAGCAGCAGGAATCGCGTCCATTCAGTTTGACTAGATTCAATGAGACATCGCGGGAGAATATTCCTATTGTACAAATACATGGATTGAAATCTGACTTTAGTTATCCTATTCAAAAAGCAAGGTTAGCTCGCACACAATTTGGAACAAGAATTATACTGCGATTATATGAAATTAATAATCATGGTGGACATTCGTACTTTGATGTATATTTGCCGGAAAAGTTTCTATCCGAGTTGAATGCTCAAACTTTGGAAAGTTTCAATAGCGGGAGATATGTTATGAGATGTATTCATCAGGAGGACAAACCATCGCTGATTCTTCTGGATAATGCAGCATGTTAGAGCAATGCGGAAGATAGTGGTATAGGCCTGTTTCTTAGCTGAATATAAAATGAGATTTCTATATTAGACTATTATGAATATTTTTCACAGTAGTCTAGTGTAGAAGCGAAATCAATGTTTCAGTTTTGAGATGGGGAAGCGCTTTAAGCTAACGCCTGCAGCTTCGTACAGCACAAAGATGGAGCTAGTTAAACCTGATAGCAAACTGTCAAGTTTAATTAAATTCATCCTCCTGTCGGGTGGAAAGCGAAGCAATAAAAGTGAGTATATAGGATAAGTAGACTGCAGTATAGGCCTGTTTCTTAGCTGAATATAAATTGAGATTTTCCATATTAGACTATTATGAAAAATATTTTTTCACAGTAGTCTAGTGTAGAAGCAAAATCAATGTTTCAGTTTTGAGATGGGGAAGCGCTTTAAGAGTGCTAACGCCCGCAAATTCTTACGGCAAAAAGATGGAGCTAGTTAAACCTGATAGCAAACTATCAAGTTTAATTGAATTCATCCTCCCGTCGGGTGGAAAGAGAAGAATATATAATATTAGGTAAGTATTGCATTTGATTTAGTATAAGTTTGTTAGAGCTACAGTTAGGTAGTAGTAGCAGCACGCAGTGAGAGCTTCTTTAAAACATAACCTTAAAAATGTCTCAATGTTTTAGTTTTGCAAAGTTCAAGAAATTATCCAGATTGTTAATGGGTATAAGTTTGGATGAGTTTAAAGAGCTAGCTAATAGTGTAAAATTCTCACAATATTGTGTTGAAAATGTTAAGAAAGATAAGGATGATTATGATGATAAGGTGTCATCTGATAGTGATGACTCATGGAAAAATTCTAGTTCAAAATATTCTATCCTCTCTGAAATTTATGAGCTCTTAGATATTGTAATTGAGGAACGTGGACATTTTCACTATGGATGTAGCAATGATCATCCCATTACTACAATTACAGATTCTAATCAGTTGTGGGAAGTTATTTTCGATCTGGCAGAGCTGAAATGTATCAGAAAGGGCTAACATTGTTAGATTGATGGTAGAGTATGTTTTTCACAACAGTTAGGCTCAAGTAATTTCAGATTTTTAGTTACATCATGTCTGTAGACAGGTTCGGACGTGTTTCACGCGGTAAACATATTATTGATAGTGAAAAACAAATAGATGAACTTAAGAAAACAATTTTGACTAGATCAAATTTTGATAAAGAAAAAACAGCTTTAGTCTCAACTGACTATCTTCATTCGAGTTTGAAAATAATTATCGAAGAAGCAAAGGGGCAAAGAGAAAAACTGCTCAGTAAAGATGAATTCAATAAAGAGAAAAAAGATAATTTACTGACTAGAACAGAATTCAAAAATGAGAGAGAAAAGCTGCTTAGTAAGGAAGACTTCAAAAAAGAGAAAAAAGATAATTTACTGAGTAGAACAGAGTTCAAAAATGAGAAAGAGAAACTGTTTAGTAAAGATGACTTTAATAAAGCTAAGAAAGATATTTTACTGACTAGAACAGAATTCAAAAATGAGAGAGAAAAACTACTCAGTAAAGATGACTTTAATAAAGAGAAAAAAGATAATTTGCTGAGTAGAACAGAGTTTAAAAATGAGAAAGCCGGATTTGTCTCCTTTGAAAATCTTAACACAAGTATAAAAGTATTAGAAAGCCTTTTAATCGATTATGTACATAATAGTCAGGATTACAAGAATTATTTAAATACTATAATGTATCGATATGCTTATCATTTGATAGGAAAGTGTCTAATAGCTATGAGAACTTTCAACTGGGAGGAATTGGAAAGTCGTGGGCTTACACTAGAACATTGTGTTGATGAGTTTTTTCGTAGGATTAATATGTCAGAGCCAGAGGTTAAATATGATGCTAACCAGTTTCCAACACCAGAGCAACAACGGTTAATAAATCGTTATAAAAACTACTCATAAAAAGATTTTTTAGACAAAGAAAGTTCTAGCAATAAGAGAGATAGGACTTCCATTTTATAGGTGATGGAGGTGGAGGAGGCAATTCAAAATGGCTGTTAACATAGTTATTTATTTTTTTCTTTCCTAACCTTACCCCCACACAGTGCGGGCTTGAATGATGTCTAAAAAAAAAAGAAAAATTCATGCAGTACAGGTTTGGGCAAAGCCTAAAAAAAAGAGAAAAAGTGGAAACAATTCAAAATGGCTGTTTTCATGTAGTACAGGTTTGGGCGAAGCCTAAAAAAAGAGAAAAAGTGGAAACAATTCAAAATGGCTGTTTTCATGTAGTACAGGTTTGGGCGAAGCCTAAAAAAAGAGAAAAAGTGGAAACAATTCAAAATGGCTGTTTTCATGTAGTACAGGTTTGGGTGATGCCTACAAAAAGAAAATGGCTGTTTTAAACAAGGTTATTTATTTTTTTATCTCATAAACTTATCCCCCCACCTAAAAAAAAGTGGAAACAATTCAAAATGGCTGTTTTCATGTAGTACAGGTTTGGGTGATGCCTACATAAAGAAAATGGCTGTTTTAAACAAGGTTATTTATTATTTATCTCCTAAACTTATCCCCCCACCCAAAAAAAAAGTGGAAACAATTCAAAATGGCTGTTTTCATGTAGTACAGGTTTGGGAGATGTCTACAAAAAGAAAATGGCTGTTTTAAACAAGGTTATTTATTTTTTCTCTCCTAAACTTATCCCCCCCACCCAAAAAAAAAGTGGAAACAATTCAAAATGGCTGTTTTCATGTAGTACAGGTTTGGGCAAAACCTACAAAAAAGGAAAAAGACCGTGGGCGCGCGCGCCATTTTCCTTTGGACAGGGGCAGGGGGGCTTGAAGGGGGATAGGTCCAGGGGGCTTGAGGGGGGGTAAACGGGTCCCCCACTCCAACATGTGCAGCCAATGGCGTGCCTCAAAAATTTACAAAATGGCCGACTCCCCCCTAAAGGGGCGTGGTCTTCTCCCATTGGCCAGGGGGGGGGGGGGCGTGGCCTAAGGAGGGTGACCTTGAAATGCAGGCCTGTGATTGGTTAGGCCGTTCCTGCAATACCACACTACTCGCGGGCCGTAGCAGGTATCTGTTCAATCAGAGAGATAAGCTGCGTTCTCGTAGGTCCCGTTTGTAACGGTGACCGATTAGATTGGCCAGGAAAAAAGACACTGTTCTCTGCTGTAAAATCACTTCCCGGTGGTTCGGAACCCACCTTAAACTGTAGGTCCAACTCATCAATCACCATCATCCAACCATTACCCACGCACAGGTCTCAGACCTATGTGGGCTTCATCCTAAAAAAAAAAAAAAAAAAAAAAAAAATATGGAGATTCAAAGTTGAAATTTTTCGGTTTTTGGGGACAATTGATCTCACTTATGAGAGATTTTAAACTTGTTGAATTCTCCATTACTAAAAGACACATTAAGGAATAAAACGACATATTTTTATCACAATCTATCAAAATTTGATATTTGATATTGTTTTCAAAAAAACTGTTTAAAAAAATTGAGTTTTTTTTAATTTAAAAATTGTATCTTGAAAAAACTAATTGCTTGATTGGAGAAAAAGATATGTAATTTTCATTTTATTCCTTGAGGTGAGTTTTGGTTACAGAAAAGTTATCATAGTATCCCATACAATAAACTTCGAAGAAAATTATGAATAAAAACCCTGCGCTCAGCCTTATGCTAATCATGAATATTCACAAGATTAGATTAGATTAGATTAGATCTTTATTCATCACATATGTTTCCATAAATACAATTGTTTACCAAACCGTGACATGTCAATAATAAAGATACATTCAATTCATTAAAAACAATTAATCATAACACATAGATCATGTCAAAAACGATGAAAAATTTCATAATAGGAATAAGATCACCTACCGGTACGTTAATAATTGGATTTTTACATTATGAAATACTAAGAACTTTCTTTCTTTATCACTGTTCAAATTTCCACTTACTTGGCCATCAAGAAGAACTTTGGAACTCAGGCCCATCCAAACGGAGACACAAATTGCGATAGAGCGCTTTCGTAGAGTAATCTACAATCTTCCTCCATTTGTATATCAAATTGGTTGACATCATTTCTTCAAACTGGAAAAATCAATTGATTTTGACGATCAGGTAAATGGAATCCAATTCAAGTATAGGTTAAAATGTGAGATTCATATTACACATAGTATATTATCATAAATTGATTATACAGTACAGTCTCTATAATCCGGCCGTGCGCCAGTGCGGCACGTCCGGTAATCCGGCACTGTGCGGCGGGCGCCCCAAAAAAACAGAAAACAATCAAAGACTTTTTTCTTACCCGTAATGAATAATCAGATTGTCCGTTTTACTATCATTTTCAATTGGAAATCTTAATGTATCCATTTTTTGTTACTTTTATAATTTCATAATTGTACAATACTGTTGTATTGTAGAGTACACTACTGCACTGTTCTACTATATTTACTTTAACGTGGTTTTAGTAAAATTTCAACTTATATTTGTATGTTTGAACGTTTTTTACCCATACATCCACTAATCCGGCAATTTCGGTAATCCGACAACACCAATCCCGATATAGTGCCGGATTAACGAGATTGCACTGTATTGTGAAATTTTGCCATGATAAAACATCCAAAATCTTTACTTTTTTAATTTTGAAAATATCCATAGCTGAGCATTTCTTGAAGGAACATCCTAGCAAAGGTTTATCAAATTTGATCCACGCGTTTAGCCATAAATGCGTCATAAACAAACCAAACAGACAGATAAATGCAATACGGTCGACTTTAAACATTCGATAGATATGATATATTCACAAGAACTTGTTTTCCTCATATTTGATGTTGAATTAAGTTTAATACTTCCTTTGTTCTTTCAATGAATTTGATAGATTGTGCCCAATCTTTCTCCAGAATAATGAAGGGGGCCTAGTATGATCGTATTGATTATCAATGATGCAATGAAAGCTTTCTAAAATAGATTTTAGCGAAGCAGATTCAATGACGTGGGGGAGAAAATGGAAATATTCCTGATCCTTGGAAGTAGAAAAAGAAGAAGAAGAAAGCAGCTGGTCTGCTGCGGCTAAAACTACATCGGCTCTTAATTGAAAATAGAGCATTAAGATGACCGAGACAATTCTGGAAACGTCTCAGCCAATGGTAGATCGTAAATTCGCCGTCCATTTACTGGCCACTGTCTGCACCAGAGAGCCTACAACTCAAGGAAACCCTCAATAGCAATTCTAGTAATCAATATCTCTACACTTTATCTAATCTATTGGAATTGTATTAGGGTTTTGATTTCTTCTTGATGATATCTAACAAAATTAAAAAGGACTTAGAAAAATGTTGGGAGTTCTTCAGAGAATGTACAGTTTAACTGTACTCTAAACGCAGTTAAAAATAATTATTAAACCTTTACAGATAAATTAGGGCTTCATTTAACGGGAACAACTGAGATAAATTGAAACTGTATTTACAAAATACCTAAATGACCAAATACAAAATACCTAAATGACCAAATACAAAATACCTAAATGACCAAATACAAAATACCTAAATGACCAAATACAAAATACCTAAATGACCAAATACAAAATACCTAAATGACCAAATACAAAATACCTAAATGACCAAAATACCCAAATGACCTAGACATCGGAGTCATATACCCAATACTACTATAGAACGCTCATTGTGCATACCTTAGAAATGATTAACATCGTTTAAAGAACTCAAGCCAGCTTTAATAAACTTTAGCAAACTATAAACAAAGTCTTCTGAGAGTACAAATAGGCTTCCAGCCGATGAATAGCCTACAATAGTTATTTGTGTAACTAGTGAGCATAGTAGCACTTTGCTGCACGAGAGAAATGCATTAAGTACGAGCCGCAAGTGAATGCGGAATAATTTCTCTCGCGCAGCAGAGCTACTTTGCGCACTGGTTACACAAATAATTATTTCCTACATTTAACTAACAAAGCGGCTATTTATGCACTCATAGTACGCAGAACTACTTATTCCTACACAACGTTACCTTGCAGCACTCCAGCTGACTTTGCCGCACACATTCTCCTTTGTTGCGCTCCAAGTGTGCTAACTGTAGAAAAAATTCGTAACACATGTGTAAAGTATCTTTGCTGCACGCGAGAAACTATTCCATTGCATTTCTCTCGTGCAACAAAGAGCTACTTGACGCACTAGTTGCACAAATAACTATTGTGTAACTAGAGCGCAAAGTAGTTCTTTGCTGCACGAGAGAAGTGCATTAAGCACGAGCCGCAGGCGAATGTGGAATAGTTTGCAGCAAAGATACTTTGAGCTTGACTTACACCTGGAGTGCGACAAAGCAGCTGGAGTGTAGCAAAGTAAAATATATTATAAAAACTTACGTCTCCAATCCTCGTAGGATTGGACGAGGATTGGAGACATAAGTTTTTATAATATATTTAATATTATCAATCCAGGACTGAGGATGGTAGTTGCACTACTGAATAAAGTAAAATAATGCGGAATCAGCAGTTTTACATATAAAGAATGCATGAATATCCGTTTTGTAGGAAACTTTAGAAAATATGTTCCTGTTTTCCAATACTTAGTCGAGATTCAAGACAGAATCTTCAATCAGAAATGAGTAGCATCACAACCAGAGAAGTATGAAAACTGGTGTCACATGGTGCGTGAGTGTGTGTGCGCGTGGTAATTGGGCTTTGGTGACTTAATTCACACACGGTGACAGGCCTGTTCGCTCTGTATTATGTATGAAGACGTGAAACAGAAGCAGAAGCAGCAGAAAACGTCGGTTGAGACCAGCATCCCTGTTTGTTGTCGGGAGCGAAACATACCGACCCTGTTCTCTCACACCATTATAAATATATATATATATATATATATACACATATATATATATATACACAACATGCGCAGCTACTAATATGCTGGGGCCCTCAAATCCCGGACAGGGTTCAGCTCTACACGGCAGGGTCACCACCCTACGTCACGGGAATAATTATCTCTTCCTGCTGTATAATGGAGCAATAGGCTGACTGCTAGAACGACCGTCTCGTTTTGGAATCAAATCTTATAATCACTCAAAGCTACTACCCTAAATTCCTCTGCAGCAGAAGCTGTTATGTTTGTTGTTGGGCTTTGTCAGCTACCCTTTCCCCTCCCCAACAACTAAACCAACAGTGAAAACTTAACGAGATTTTCCCACTTCCACTTCACTCTCTCACTACTGGAACTTGGATTCCGAATGGAATAATTTTCAACCCACTATATATATTCTATCTAAATAATCTCTGAATGAATTTACTCTCGCTTCAGGCCAGGTTAATATCGGGGTTGTTATAACGTGTAAATGGGGCATGTGAGTAAAAGTCAGCTGTGAGTAAACTCTCAATTAGAAAAGCCTATTATTGCATGTTGTTTGAGATGATGTGACAATTTGTGGTTAAACTCTTAATTAGAAAAGCCTAATATTTTTCTTGTTTGAGATGGTGTGACAGTAAACTTTTAAGTCATATTTGTTTTTAGAAGTTCATTGTATTGGATATTATCAAGGTATTGAAATGTTAACTATTGCTATAAAAATTATTTTTTTCATCAAATATTTTGTGGAATATTGGAGTTCAAAGTTGAAATTTTTCGGTTTTGGGGGCGATTGAACTCACCTTCAAGTTAATTTAAACATTTGATAATTTTTTTATAACTGAAAGACACCTTGGGGAAAAGAATTACACATTTTTTATTTCAATTTAAAGCCGCGTCTCCACCAACCGAACATGCTTGGCGAACAGTGTTCGCTGGAATCAGCTGATGTCGCCGAACATTTTTTGGTGTTGGTTTGGTGTGGACGCCTTCTCGAACATTATGATCGTTGTGGTGGGAATAGTGACGGGAATCTGTTGTTGGTCGTAACTGTTCGCTCACAGTCCGAACATTGCAATTGAACTCACGAACATGTTCGGTGACCCATATGTTCAAACTTTGACCATTTTTTTTATTCGCCAGCAATGTTCGGCAGACATGTTCGGTTGGTGGAGACACGGCTTAAGAATTGGTTTTTTCAAAATATTTTTTTGAAAAACTGAAATTTCTCATATGTTTTAAACAAATTATTTTGAGAAAACTATTTGTTTGATCAGAATGAAAAATATGTCATTTTATTCCTCAATGTGTATTTAATTTTTAAAAAAATTATCAAAAGTTTAAAATATCTTATAGGGGAGACCAATTGCCCCCAAAAACAGAAAAATTTCAACTTTGAACTGCCATATTTCATAAAATATTTGATGGAAAAAATAATTTCTCATGGCAATAGTCAACATTTCAATACCTTAATAATATCTAATACAATAAACTTCGAAAAAAAATTATGACCTAAAACCCTGCGCACAGCCTTAATAATTAGAATATTATTGCGAGTTGTATAAGAAGTTGTGAGTAAATTAGAATATTATTGAGTGTTGTTTGAGACTTGATATGCATCATCATTCCGGAGAGTAACTTCTACATCAATGAGTTGGAATTTTTTCAATGAGATTACGATCCGTATTTATGAACCATCAGTGTCTTTTGTCTTGAGGTACTCTTGAGATTCTGTACTAAATACATAACAAGAGCCGCTTGAGTCAAGAGACATTGGAGGAACGATTCCAAATACGATCCCAAGTCTTGAAGACTCCAAAATGGAGTATTGGAGTGTTAGTATATTATATATATATATATTTTTTTTTTTGAGGATGAAGCCCACATAGGTCTGAGACCTGTGCGTGGGTAATGAGTTGGATGATGGTGATTGATGAATTGGACCTACAGTTTTAGGTGGGTTCCGAACCACCGGGAAGTGATTTTCAGCAGAGAACAGTGTCTTTTTTGCTGGCCAATCTAATCGGTCACAGTTACAAACAGGACCTACGAGAACGCAGCTTATCTCTATCTGATTGAACAGATACCTGCTACGGCTCGCGGCTATCACTTCCCTAATATTGTCTTAGTATTTGATTTTATCTTAGTATTATGTAGTATTAGTATGTAGTATCAATATTATGCAGTATTAGTATCATGTAGTATTAGACATGTCAGTTCTAAAAGTACGTATTATAGAAGTCGTCATTCCCAATGCCCATAATAATTCACATGTACATGACAATACTAGTTGAGTTCATGGGAGCTTCACCGGTAACCGGAAAGTATTACCGGTGGCGTCTGATTGGTCTTTTCAAATTTTTCAACGTCTATGAATTTAATAGATTAACATTCACCAGTTACCGGTAAAGCTCCCAGGAACACAATCATTGTCAAATTAATCACTTATAAATTATTGTAAAATATTCCCAATTTTTATAAAACTTTCCAATTTTTTGTAAAAAAACTTTCAATTTTTGTAAACGATTCCCAATTATTATGAAATATTCCCAAAAAATATTTATATTTATATAATATTTTGTAAAAAATTTCCAATTTTTGGCTATTAATCAATGGTAAATGCGGTTTTAAAACAGCCTCAATGCTCAATCATTTAAATCTGAAACAAAAAATAATTTATTTCAAAGTATGAAAGCAGATGCTGATTATGAATTGATACATAGTTTAGAAATTTGGCACGATTAAGATATTTGATACTCAAAGCTTAATGTTTTAACCTAGATTGAGCTACATCCAACAAATAGTAAGAGACATCGGGTGACAGATCTATAAGGATTTGAAGAGGAAAGCTGACAGAAGGACGGAGTGGCGTGTTGCTGCCAATCTACCTTTGGGTTGATAACAAAAGAAGAAAAAGAAGAAGAAGAAGAGGAGGAAGATGATGATGAAGAGGAAGAGGAAGAGGAGGAAGAGGAGGAGGAGGAAATGGAAGAGGAGGAGGAGGAGGAGGAGGAGGAGGAAGAAGAAGAAGAGGAGGACGAGGAGACGAAGGAAGAGGAGGAACAGGCGGAGGAAGAGGAAGAGGAAGAAAGGTTAGTGGAAGAGGAGGAGAAGCAAGTGGAAGAGGAGGAGGAGGAGGAAGAGGAGAAGAGGCGGAGGAAGAGGAAGAGTAGGAGGAGGAAGAGGAGAAGAGGCGGAGGAAGAGGAAGAGTAGGAGGAGAAGGCGGAGGAAGAGGAAGAGAAGGCGGAGGAGGAGGAGGAGGAGGAGGAGAAGGCGGAGGAAGAGGAGGAAGAGGCGGAGGAAGAGAAAGAGGAAGAGGAGGAGGAGGAAGAGGCGGAGAAAGAGAAAGAGGAAGAGGAGGAAGAGGAATAGGAAGAAGAAGAAGAAGAAGAGGAGGAGGAGGAAGAGGAGGAAGAAGAAGAGGAAGAGGAGGAGGAGGAGAAGAAAGAGGAAGAGGAGAAGGAGGCGGAAGAAGAGGAGGAAGAGGCGGAGGAAGAGGAAGAGAAGGAAGATGAATAGGAGGAAGAGGAAGAGGAGGAAGAGGAAGAAGAAGAAGAATGTATTGATAAGTTATATTACCCAATATTCACACCAAGAGCTTTCCGAATAATCCAGCTTCAATACCAGAGCCAATTATCACTGAATCAACTAAATTACAGGAAGGAAGCATTCATTCTGCAATAACCTATCGATCGGCATCCATCGGATGGAAGAATTCAGAAAAAGCGTTCGTTCAAACGCCGGAATTCAATTCAGTCTACAAATAAGACGACGACAGGGACTATGAAAAGTCAAAGCTGCCGATAAGAGTCCTGTGAGGAGGAGAGGAAAGGAAAAGTGGAAAAGAAAAACCGGGGAAAAAGAGGTCGATAAGAATGACAAAGAGGCCGGAGGACCAACTGGGAGGATCTTATCTTGGCTGGCAATGCTTACCGGGCCGTAACTAATTGGGAGTTAAGTCGAGGGTCCCCCAAGACCCACAGGGTACGCGAATAGATCACAAATACGTATGTGAGTAAGTGAAAGAAAGATACTACACACACTTTCTGTACAAGTGAGTGAGTGAGAGAAAGATACCACTTGATGCAACACAATTTCTGTGCATGTGTGCGAGTGGGAGAGGAAATGAAGCCGTGCGGAGAACATTGGAGAAGCATGAAAGGCAATAGTCCTACTGTGAAATAGACTCTAAAGACCAGACTAAGCCTGGAGAGAGGTTTCAACGGAGTCTCTGCTTTAGTGGTTACCATCCCCAAGTGGTGTTAAGACATTACATGGCAACGGCCACGGAAAATGTCACAGATGCTTTTTATCTCTCTCTATACCACTCTTAATGATCATTCTCTACTGTAAAAAACATAAATGTTCACTTTGCTTCCCCTCAAGTCGTCCATTCGCAGCTTTCTCTTTCCTCGCTCCACCTTCTTTCATCTTCCATCTTCTTCCACCGGTCATTCCATTATACTTTCACGCAAATAGCTTCAGTGTCATTATCTGTGGCGAAATACGAGCATTGTGCCAAAGCTGGGTCATGATAATTGCGGTAACTAAGGATGGATTTATCATTTTATGAAGCAATCCACATTTAAGATTCAACCAATGATTTGGTGCTGCTAATTACATAAGAACCCAATAACTGTACTCAATCACCCTTATTCTTCTTCTGTCGTGTCCAGAGTCACCATAACCATTAAATATCTTTCCAAAATGTAGCCGCAGAGACTGCTTTGTCATTCGCTGCAATAATGTCATCCATTGTACAGGTTACTTCCATGTTAGGACAGGTAAAAAGGTGTTTTTAACCCTTATGAATTCATTTAATAATTTTGACTGAATAACCTAACAGAAATACAACATACAGAAATACAGATTATACCTGCAATAAAACCTACAGAAACAACAGCTGTAGGAAAATGTTACAACTTGTTTCCTAGTTAAAATTACGTTGAGAAGACATAAACCTAAAACTAACTTGAAAACTTCTTACAATCTCAAAGCTTGTAAACTAATTTATTTGTGTAACCCTCTCGAACCTCTTTTCTATTCGATTTTTGGACGAGTTGATTGAATATAAACTTCAACTTAATTAAATCAGTCGTGGATTGCAGCGGGAACTCCGCCATTGCCGGTCGCAAGCCCGGGGCCTCATCTTGCAAGTGATGAGGAAGGAGGAGCGGGAGGAGATACACCTCATTAAAAATCCAGGGTCCATCTGGCACCGGATGGTAGCACCCTGTAAGGGCCCCTGCCTAGGGTTACTAGGTGACAACCGGTCAACGGTCTCGAAGGCGGATGAGGAGAAATACCAACGGCAGAGAGGGCGGATGAACCTAGGGAGTAAACCTGAACTAAAACCAGGGTAGGCTACGCTCTGAAAGCTGTGGTGGAAGCAAGAGCCTAGGAGAAGGAAGCTCCAAACAAACTTCACTAGTCCTCCAGGTTGGGGGTTGGGCGAGGGGCTAATAACCCCTCCCCTTAAAAATCACCTTATTATGAATCCTCTAATTGAGCCTCGGAATCGGTATCGGACTTTCGGAAAAACAAAAAGGAAAAAGAAAAATGATTTGAGTATGGCTAAGGATGCGCAGGAACTCTTAGGAGTGGCACGCTGGAGCATATTGGCGAGAGATCGAGACGAGTGGAGGCATAAAGTGGAGGAGGCCTGGGCTCGAATTGGGCTGTATATAGTGCCATAAGAAGAAGAAGAAGGTTTGCAGCGGGTATGGAAATGAAACTAGTTGTACATAACTATCTTAGTTCAGTTACGCATTAATATGTAAAAGCAGTGTTCTGTGGGGGCGTTTCTCTCAATATGAATGTTGAATTTTATAAAAATATATTGTAAAACAGGCAACACGCTTTGGCTCCATGGCTTTGTTGCGCTTGTCTCAGGCCAGGACGAAATACATGCAAAGAGCGCTGAAATGATTTGGCACTAAGAGAAATATTTGCAATTTTTTATGCTTTTAGTTATTGACAATTTACCTGTTGTGATCTAACGATTGATGGATTGGGATTAGAAATATATTGACATATCATACACCGTAAGAGCTATGCTCTTTGAAATTGCACTTCCATATTCACTTGATATTTAAACATGAATAATTATTGAAAATAACTTTACTAGTGAATTTAACACTTACTTAATCGTGTGATGGCAATTTCGCATTGTTGTAATGCTATGGGGCCAATTCAGGTTTGAAAACTGAGGTTATGATTGTTGGTGTGGTGGGGTGGTGGGTGGTTGAGAAGGTGGTAGATTTAGATCTGGAACTATGTAATTAAACATTATGAGGTGAACTGGAGTTAATCATTTACAATTGAGTCAGACTTCGTTTAGTCTTTTTATGAATTTCATATTGTAGTTTCGTGTTTTTAGCTTTTTCGAATAGGATGTAAATTCTTGCATAGTAATGACGTCTGTGTAAGTGTGGTTCCTTGAAATAATCTGTTTTACAAAGGTGAAATGGGTGTTTGGTTGTGAGATGGCTCTCTTAGTTCTTCAAATCTAGTGATAATTATTATGTCCTGCCCGTTTGTCCAATGCAGAAATTGTTGCAATTATCACACGAACAAGGTCTTGAATTCACCCGTAAAGTTGATTTTCAATACCGGTAATTATGTAATTTTTTCAACAATGTCTTGCCTACTGATTCATCATCATTTGGTGTGCAGCTCAATATAATCTACATCAAATGATAATACTTGTTAATTATCATCTCATTCAAACTCTAAGTTTCATCTCATTTGAATTGAATTTGAATTTAATATTTATTTCAACGAATTAAAACAAGCAGATTACCTAATAAATTTGTTCAGGGTACAAAAAAGCTTACATAATATACATCATAAAGTATGAATAAGAGTAATAATAAAAAGATAATAAGTTATATGAGAAATAGTCATTTTGAAAGAAGAAAAAACTAAGTTTTCATCTCATTGAAACTCTAACGCAATCACTCAGCTAGTGCTCCACATTCGTTCAGCAAAGCTAAACGAGAATATATATGAAGACGAAAACTTGTACAGAATACCGAAAATTTACAATAACATTAATAATCCATGCGCTGTATGCGCTGCAATATGAAATTTCAAAAATTGAGCCTCTGACAAAATTTGAAACACTTTGGGATAGCAAAACGTAATCTGCTACTCAGCATTCCAACTCGAAATCCAATCTCATTGTGCTCGCACACAAAAACTCGTCATTACACGGCTATTTCGATTTCGCCGTCGACGACTGGTTAAAATTGACAAGAGACGAGAGGCAGTGCCAACGGGACGGGATTTCCCACTTCAACTTTTGTCAATTGATTGCAATTCGCCTGAGAGATATCAACTCCCTTTCCACTACAATCGTTTCACGGTACCCTTTTTTCTACCGTCCTTCCATTTTTTTATTCGAATACGACTTAGGTGAAAATGAGTGATTGCAATAAAGGGGAAGGTCTCTTTTATTGAAGTACCATAGAAAAAACACACCACTGTTCGTGTGTGCACACGGCCACTTGAAGGAGGAAAATTTCGATTGCCAATTTGGAATATCAATCACTTTGCCACAAGGTGAATAAAAGCAGTGTTGGAGGAGGGTAGTAGTAGAATTTAATCAGTTGCCGCTGGCTCACTCAACTGTCGGTTCGTTGAGAAAATTTTCATTCATATTTCTCATTTTTCTCTACCCACATTCCACCCCCCCCCCCCCCCCCCTCTTACACCAATCACCCTCAGTGGCATAGTCAATAATCTGTATTCTTCTTGCTATCATGCCTTGATGGCTATTTTCCTTAGTGGGAGGGGAAGGAGGAGGAATAGGAATTGAGGGAGGGGAAAGAGAAGGAGAAGCATTGATAGTATTAATGCCCTGGCTTTTACGCCATCATTTATTGAAAGCTATCTCAAGCGAGATGTGTAGGTGGTGGTGGTGGGGAGGTTGGTCAATGCCAACAGGCATTGAAAGCAAGGTCTTCCCCTACCTCCCTCTCCCACCTATCAACCTAATGGGTGGCGGGAGGTGGTCAGTTACATTGGACCACTAATCACAGTCAGTCTGATTTTGCCATTTCTCCTGGTCCTCCAGGCCGGACAGTAAATTGTCAATATCTCTCCATCTCCAATCACTCTTGTTAGTCGCCAACACTATTTCACCCTTTCATTCAGCCATGACAGGTCTCTCACCACACTGAAAACAATCTCTCTCCTTACTTGTCTCTCTCTCTTTCCCCTAAAAACTTTTCAACAGTCCTTGGCACAGGCTAATGACCATGCATTAATTTCACACAGCTCTATCCACTGTGAACGCTTGCATAATATCATTCAAGAGTTTTTGCTATTCCTTTCTCTCTTCATCCTTGTTGTCCCCTTCTTCTCACTCCTTTCTGCTTTCTGGATCATTGTATGGACCCTTTTGGTTCATTACTGTCTCGATTATCCTCACCAAGTGATGGACAACCACAATCGCCCATTTAATGGAAGTGAATCAGTCTCAGTATTTAAACTCTCGAATATATTCAATGGCTTCCATAGCACTTCATTGAGCATGACTTTTTTTACTTTTTTTGCACTGGGCATAAATTCTATCTATTTGTTAAGTCTTTTCAGAATGGGTGCTCTACTAAGATCATTTATTGGTTGAGCAAACCTGCAGTTCACTAACAAGAAAGTTGGAAAATAACAAATGGGTATTCAAATGAGTTTGGATAACTTTGATTTAATCCCCAATCAATATAATTTTTCAAGTTTTAAATTTCACTCTGATTTAAGTAACATGCAATTTGAATAAATTCAAGATCCTTTCAACTCATGCTTGAACAGATCTATGTAGCTCTGACCAGTTAGAGATATTTTAAATAAATATCAATGATATTACTATGATATTTTGAAGGAATGTTCAAGGATTTTCCCCAAAGAATGTCTCATAATGTCAACATGCATTGAGAAGCTCATTGCAATTAAGATAGATTGTCTATATAATTAATTGAAAAAACATTCATAGTATTTAACTGAACATTTTTCCCAACTTGACAATAAATTTATCTAGAATTTTTGTTACCAAGCCAAATCTTAATTGATTTGAGTACTGGATCTAATTTAAATTGTGAATAAATATACAACGAATTTTGTAAATTGCTGTATTTTAATTTCAAATGTTTAGTGATATATTTTGGAGAAATTTGAACCTTTTTAATCAAAGTGCTTTGTTTTAATTGAACATCATATTGATCTTGAAATTAATAATAAAAAATATTCAAGTTACATTTTTTCCAAATTACAATTTTCAGTAACATGTAGGCAAGCATAACCTTCGAAATTTTAAGATCTGGTTAAAATTTTCCATAGAAGCATAATTGAGTGAAAGCTTGTTCTTTATTCATGTACAGTTGTATTCTTATGTATGAATGAATAAAAAGCTTCAACTTTTAGTTAAGCCTAAATCTTATTGTTGTGCTGTGATACTTCAAATTTTTAAATGTTGTCATCATGTAAGATTACAATAGATGACCATATTTTGATAATCTTACAAGTTATTAACAGATAACTTCATAGATAGGCTATAAGTAGCCTACTTTATTTTTTTGGAGAATAAAGCCTACATAGGTCTGAGACCTGTGCATGGGAAATGAGTTGGATGATGATGATTGATGAGTTGGACCGAAAGTTGTATGTGAGTTTCAAACAACCGGGAAGTGATTCTACAGGAGACAACAGAGTATTTTTTGCTGGCCAATTCAAACGTCACCCTTACAAAGATGGCCCAGGAGTTCGTAGCTCATATTTATCTGCTGAAAAGATACCTGCTACGGCTCATGGCTATCACTTCCCTAAAAAATCAATTGCACCAGCTTTTATGTGACAGCTGAAACCGCAATAAACACGTTTATGATGGAAATATGGTCTTCACAATATTCAATCAGAGCTCATTGTGGAATTGTTTTCCTATCAAATTGAAATTACTAGCATAGTTAATTTTTTTTTTGAAGGATGAAGTTCACATACTTCTGAGACATTTGCTTGGGTAATGAGTTGAATTATGGTGACTGATGAATTGGACCTACAGTTTTAGGTGGGTTCCGAACCTAGGGAAGTGATTCTATAGGAGAGAATAGAGTATTTTTTGCTTGCCAATCCAATCGTCACCCTTACAAAGAAGGGCCAGGAGTTCATTCCTCATCTTTATCTTATACATCTTTTGAAAAATGGTACATACAGCACAATTAAAAAACTTGTATATGTAACAGAAAGTGTAGTGTGCCCAGAATACCTACGCCACCTTAATTTCATTTCCGAGTTTAAACAAACAGGAACAAACTACGCGGCCAACATAAATACTGGGACAGATGCATCTGAGCCTATTATAGGGTTTCACTGCACACAAACAATCTCCAAAGGAAGATAGGAAACGGAAGATGTAAGATCCAGGAAGTGATATCGTTACTTCTCTTTCCGTTTACAAACTTAATGTTTGTCTATCTTGCACAGCATCCTTATCCCTTTATTTTGCAACAATCGTTCCTGTTAAAGCGGGATCAAGACAGCGACACAAGTTCGCCTACAATCTCCTTCTTCCAGACTGCTGTGCTCTCCATGTTTCCCCAATGTGTCCCCCATCAGTTCCCCCCTGCTTACAATAACTTAGGCTCATGCTCAGTCTCGGTCCTCTGTTACTGTTTGTCTTTACGCATCACACTCTCCGCCATTTCCTCCGGGCTTTGCTTGAATGTATAATGCTGTCTCAAAGATTTTGCGCATTTACCTGTTGTCCGTTTTTGAAAATTCTCGAGTGACTAAATAAAACTGCATTTAAACTATAATGTTTTAATAAATTGTTTACTAAAATGTTTTTGTTGTGCAAACATTAAACATTCAAACTGACTCAGAAATTCTACACACATTCCAAAAAAAGCCACAAACTAAATACACTGGAGCAATATGAAATATTCAAACACCATAAACAAGATAGAACCAACTTACTCAACGACCAAACACAATTCAAATCCAACGCAATTTTTAACTACATAATGCCCACTCACCCTAACCTCAACAAAGCATGACCCCTGGTGGCAGGCTGATGAAGCATCTTTTCAGAAGTGAAATGCATTCCTCAAGCATCTCCAATGTGAGTAATACATTATATAAAAGTGAAATACAGTGTCAGTTTTAATAATAGATTGTTTTTGTTGTAATACAACAATGTTTTATAACACAGTTATGAAAACGGAAGAATATATAAATGAATTTGTGATTACATAATTTCACTGCCATGGACCTTTGGACCTACCCAGTAAAAATTAGATATTTTGAGTAGAAAGTTTTTACATGTAGGCTATGCACTTTATATCCAGCTAAAGAATCTAAGAATTAAAAACTGAGATTTTTCCAAAGTAATATAAGTATTGTATTTAAAAAGTAATGAATAATAAGACTGGAAGTTGTCACAACCACATTTATTGCGACCAACCACAATAAATGTGGTTTTGACAACTCCAAGTCTTATTGTTTGCTATGCATATCTTTCAAAATATTACCTTCACCACTACAAAGATATCAATATAAAATATATTTAGATGTTTATATCAAGTTATCAAGATGTTAAAATATTTAAAAATAAATCTGGGAATTAGAATAAGTTTAGCAGTGATGTTCTCTAAACTGATTACATGAAGTACAACTGCAGATCAAGTTCTAGATAAAGCACAAGTACTAGACATTACATAAAGTGCAAGACATAAAGTACAAGTACTAGACATTACATAAAGTGCAAGACATTACATAAAGTGCAAGAACTAGATCATATCAAACAATACAGAATCAATAACGGTGCTGTACGATTTTGTGCCTTTTTTACATGTATTATGAATATTGAAGCTGTTGAATAGTGAAATCAAACAAATCCTATAATATTGTATGAATTCTGTTTAAGAATTTTATTGTGGATTTTGTTTAGAAATTCAGATTACTGTTATAGTTATTGTTGGTAGATATAATAATTTATAGATTAACAAAAATAATAAATCTTGAAATAAGATTCTTGTAACAAGACTATTATGAGTTTTGTGAAACAATTAGAGTTTAAACAAAACTATACAAACGTTAACAGTAGCCTAACGCTTACCAATATGCTAACCTGACCTCTCTATGGCAACAATTCCGAATTGAACCATCAAAATCGAACAAATAATTAAAATAGGAGAAAATTGATAATGAACAGTAAGAAAAGTTGATTTTGGAATAGTAGTATAACTAGTTGAAACATTGTGTAACAAATCTCATTAACATGATGACGATAACACTCACAATTTTTTTTTTTGTAGATCACGTCTTGGAGACTCCAGTTATGGAGTATAAGACAAGTCAGACCAGCAACTACACCATTTTATACACCAGTCACCATAATTACAATATTAATTAGTTCAGGTGTGACTTTCATTTGATTTGAAAGGAACTCTTGTACACTATAAAAAGCTTTATCAACTAAATATTTTTTCAATTGTTTTTAAAATATTTCTACATTTTCAAGATTTTTTAAAAACCGCGGTAGCTTGTTGTAGAGCTTCCTACCAATATAACTAGGTTTTTGCTTGAATAAGCTACTATTGTGACTCCCCAAGTGATAATCTCCTCGGCTTCTTGTATTATAATATTGTACGTAAAGATTTTGGTTAATATCACTCTTTACATAATATTATTATAAAGTAGCTTCATACACATATAAGCCGGGTACAGTTAGGAAACCAAGACTCTTGAACAATACGGCCTACATAAATCTAATCTACTCATTCCATACACCTAACAGCTTTCTTTTGGATCTTAAACACCCTATCAAGGTTTTGTTTTGATGAATTTGTTAACAGTGAACACTCTATGCTTTATTTACTCTACAGCATTCAAGCATTGGTATGGAGTGTTCAGGTTAGCGTTACCTTAATCGTATTTTGCTGAGCCTCATATTATTTCAAAATTTCACATTCATAATAGGATCATATATTAGAATCCCAGTAAAATCAACGCCAACTAAAAAGCAGCTATTCACCCAAATTTATAACAATGAAATTAATCATGTTACGTTTTCCATCAATAACGTTTCACGAAAAAGTAAAAATAACGAAAACGGCAATAAGGATTTGAGAGCGGCGGTGATAGAAGAAAGTTCCATTGAGCGTCGCATATAAAGAATGTTATTTATGGACTGAAAAATGAGGAGGGAATTCACGGTAATTCAATTTGTCGAGTCTTTTATATCTGGATTAATACTAATAATAAAAAGGGGAGAATTGAAGACGCACTTTAAAGAAGGGAAAGACGAGTTAGGGAGGGAGGGAGGGAGGTAGGAAAGAAGATACTATCAAATCTCTCCTTCCTCTCATCAGCCTTCACCAGTTTTTCTTTTTCCCCTCGTCCTTATCTGGTCACAGGACTCTTCTTTCAACCC
The DNA here is from genome assembly GCA_948455865.1 of Conomelus anceps. Taxonomy (NCBI): domain Eukaryota; kingdom Metazoa; phylum Arthropoda; class Insecta; order Hemiptera; family Delphacidae; genus Conomelus; species Conomelus anceps. The sequence goes on from OX418219.1 coordinate 5,453,971, forward strand.
CCCCCCCCCGCCACTCCTATCTTTCTTTTATCCTTTCAACATGGAACCCTGAATTGTCACTCCTCCCCGCCATCCCACTTTGCCGCAACCTTTAAATTCCACCATGCTTCTGTAGAAAAGCTTAGAAGATTTACCGACGCACAAGTATGCTTGAGACTATTTGCAGGATCAGAGAGACCTAATAAAATTCCTTCTCTTGTATAGCCAGCTGTTTCGTTCTCCATTTAGGAAAAAAAGGCTGGGTTGACTTTGGGAATAGCAGATAGGTACATAGTGGCACATCGCCCTCATTAGAAAAGCTCGGAGAAAACCTTTGGTTCGTTGGTACGCATAGACATAAATTTTCCTTGAAGCCATTAGTGGAAGTGAGATGGAAGGGATGAGATGAGAGATATGAGAACCTCTAACAGATAGCTAGCCTTCTTTGTAGTGGCGAAGGTGATATTGTGGAAGGTATCCATAATGAATAACAAGACAAAATTGTCACAACCACATTTATTAAAAAATATTGAGAAACTAGTTTTGGTTGTTATTCCATTATCAATCTCAATCAAACTCGTTTGAAAAACGTTCGATTGAGATTGATAATGGTATAACAACCGAAACTAGTTTCTCAATATATTTTAATAAATGTGGTTGTGATAATTTCGTCTTATTATTCAAGATAACTAGCACTTTGAGGAATTCGAAAAATATTTAAATGTCACAGCTATAAAACTTATTTCACTTTTTTCCACTTTTGTACATTAATTTTCTTTAAATTTATTTGAGCTTGTCTGTTGTGATTCTTTGTTTAAATTTATGATTCTTTTTAAAATAATTATCTTGAACTCACTGCTGGCGATCACTTCTGCCAGTAGTGCCATATTTAAGCTTTATTCTAGAAATATATCTCATTTTCATTTAAATTTCAGCGGAGTGTTTGATTATGAAGATTGTGTACATCTTATGTTAGTTGAATTTTGTATTTAATGAATTGCAATTAAAGTATTCTATTCTATATTGATCTTTCATTTTTTTATAAGCGGGGTTCAACTACTTTATTTTTTCAAAATGGATGAATAACTAAGAAGAAAATTCACCTTAAAATTAGCTGATATTCTACTCAAAATCCCAACTTTAATCATGAGCAAATAAAAATATTAAAATGTAGACACCTAACATCCCTTTTTAATTTTACAATTATTTTTTTCACAAGGAGGATTTCTCTTTTTTTCAAAATGGATGATATCTGAGAAGGATATTCACCTCAAAATTAGCTAATCTAACCACAATTCGATAAAAAAGAGGATTGTCAACTTCTATGAAGCTCGTTCTCAGAACTGTCATCCTTCTCTAACTGTTATACACGCTTTGAAAAGGATAATCAGCACTTCATGAACTCTCTATTTAATTTGAGAATATGTACGCCACAATAAAACTTGTGTGTAGTGTACCTAACAGCACAAGTCACACTCATTTCGCATCCGTATTATCTCCCGCAAAATAGAATACAAAACCCTTCATTTCAAACAATGAAACCACACGTTCGTTGTGTTCCATTGTTTTCAACATCACAGTTCTTCCACAGCCATCATGATGGATGTTTCATTGTAATATGTATCTGCTTGAATCGAATGGACGCGTTAACCCACAGCGCGGTTTTATGAATGACGTACGTCTGTATGCCAGGCTTCACACTGAGCACACCAGTATCAGTCTGTATGCAATGAACTTTAAAACAATAACATGTCAAGCTGAGAAGATAATGCTTCCTCTTTGACACGGCAGCTATAAAGTTGAATCCCCATTTCTCTCTACACATCCAGATGCAATATGGAATCATTCCAGCATAAATATTAATTTCATCTGCTAATCTTTGAAATTCACTATGCATATTGGTATATAATGGGTGTTAGGCTACATATTTATTTATTCATTCATTCATTTAACTAAAATACAGTCAATGTTAATACAAAAGGCTATTGCCCAAAACTGCTTTTCACAAAATTTTAAAGTAGGATCAAAATCTTAGGTAAGGTCGCTGTTTCACTTGAAATTTCACCTTGAAGCACAATAATTGCTTTTGTTATTTGTTAATTGAATAAAATTAAATTTCTCTTTTAATTTTAATAAAAGCATAAACTGCTTTTCACAAAATTCTTTAGTAGAATCAAAATCTTAGGTTAGGTCGCTGTTTCACTTGAAATTTCACCTTGAAGCACAATAATTGCTTTTGTTATTTGTTAATTGAATAAAATTGAATTTCTCTTTTAATTTTTTTTTTAATTTTAATAAAAGCATAAACTGCTTTTCACAAAATTCTTTAGTAGGATCAAAATCTTAGGTTAGGTCGCTGTTTCACTTGAAATTTCACATTGAAGCACAATAATTATTCACAATCACAAGTCCTTTTTAGATAAATAATATTAATTTTTCATTTCAAACAATAAAGCACTATCACAATCCGAAAATAGATGATATAATTTGAAATTTTGACATTTTTAATCGAAAAATCTTCACTAGTTACACTCATTACCATATAGTTAGTTACAATCATTGTTATATTCGATATAGCGGTTCGAAGATGTGTGCTTTTGCGCGAAAATGAAAATAAATAAGACTAGACAGTCGAAAATGAATTTTTCATTTTCTCCATCTGATGAAAGTTTCTCCATTTAGGCGTTTTAGAGAACATTTTTTCGGACAATCATCGTAGAACAGAATGTTAGGAAAGTTAAAAAAAATGATTCAACAGAGAAAACATATTTATTGATTACAAAAGCATTCCTAACTGAAAACCTGAGCTGTAAAATCATTACAAAAGCAATTTTATTGAAAAAAATATAATGTGTTGAAACGGATCACCATGTCCCCAGCATGGCTGAACGGTGAGGTGGAGCTACCGGTAAGGATCTCCCTCTATCAAAAACCATACGCTAATAATAATATTACTATAAACTTAAAAAACACTTTTGAATGGAAATTGACTCACGTTATGGCGTGACGGCCGTTTCGCTCTTTTGTCTAGAGAGAGCATCATCAGACCACGCCATAACGTGAGTCAATTTCCATTCAGAAGTGTTTTTTAAGTTTATAATACATATTAGTGGAAACAAGATGGATCTTCAACATCATAATAATATTACACTAGCATAGGCAATCTGCGCTGAACTAAAGGTTCAAGGTCGTATTTATGAAGGCTCCTTCACTGTTCCTTTACTCAAGGGAGTCTTGAAATGCATAATAAATAATTTACATTTCAAGAGTCCCTCGACTCAAGAGAGGCTGAAGGTAAGTTCATAAATACTACCCTAATTCCCGTATCTATCAACGTTCCTCAAGATTCTCCTGACTCGAGGAAGTATTGAAATGCCTCTATACTTCCTCTAGTATCCCTTGACTTAAGGGAGTCTTGAAATGCATAAGTAAATAATTTACATTTCAAGAGTCCCTCGAGTCAAGAGACACTGAAGGAAAATTCTTCATAAACACAACCCTAATTATACTTAGTTTTCTTATATTGGAAAATTAAAAGCCTTCACTGTTATGTATCTATTAACGTTCCCTCAGTATCTCTTGACTCGAGGTACCCTTAAAAATAGTTTAAATTTCAAGAGTCGCTCGAGTCAAGAAAAACTGAAGGAACATTAAAAAATACGGCCCTAAATTAAAATTCTGCCAAATCCAGGGTCTACAGATTCAAATGATATACTACTCCAAGCAGCAAACTCATTCAATACAATCGGCTTTGAGTTTTCTGAATGAAAAGGTCGTCGACCTCTGAATGAAGACTGGAACCAACCAACCACTCTCTTTTTTAATCGCGACATAATTTGAAACTTTCAATTTCAGCGGCATCTGTCAAGCGGTGACACGAAAAAACAAATTAGTAATTTCCGAATTCCGACGTCGCTGGAGCTTATTACATTTCCAATAATAAAGAGGACGCGGCAATTTGATTGGCAGTGGTTCGGATTTCGCTCGAGTTATATTGTTGAGATTTCAAATGAAACACCGCCCCACTACACTTCCCCATGCCACACTCAATCGACCCGGTTTGGTCTAATTTAAACACTCGCCTTAAACAGAAACGCAGTCTTGGTGACTTGCCACAAGGTAGGTTTTTGTGAAGCACAGAAATGAATTGGGCTTCATCATATAGGTTATCATTAAGGTGACCAGATTTTTGAAACCCCAAAACGGGACAACTGGACGAATAACCCGTGGAGGGGGGGGGGGGGGTTTGTTAAAAATAGATCAGAAAATAGGAAAAAACTCTATTTCTTCTCTTTACAAATATATTTTTGTAATTCTCACACATCTTATAACGAAACCGAAGTGTTCAATGCCATCGATGTTCACCATCCGAAGGCGACCAAAGAATAATAAAAGTCCACTCATAATAACGAGGGATTTTGGAGCTAAGGTTTAATTGTAATTAGAACTAAGTTTAGCTTTTAGATCATTTAAGTAATAATAATTATCAATAAATGAAAAAAAAAATATTCATGAAATAGAATATTAATAACTGATATTGCCAAAACGGGACAAATGGGTGTCCCGACAAGGATGGTGGGGACAACGGGACATGCCTCTCAAAAACGGGACGTCTGGTCACCTCAGTTATCATCTAACATGCTTGTGTTTAAGCAGTAGTTTTTTCTACATGTAAGCAAAGCAAGGTACTGCTTGCTTACCTTTTAGAAAAAATTTATATATCTGAAGATTATTAACTTTGTGCAAATAGTAGTAGGTAATTTTATTGTAAAGAAATCATAAGGATTACTGGATGAAGTAATAAGGTTGAAGAGACAAAGCAGGTGAATATATTTTTGTTCTGTATTGTATTGAAGAATGAAAATGAAAAATGTAAGCCCAATTAGAGTACCTAACTATACTTGCTCATTTTCTATAACTCGGTAACCCTAATGCAGACTACAAGGGTGCTAATATTTCTGTCTATCACATTTTTTTTTTTGGAGGATGTGGGCTTGTGGAGGATGGTGTTTTGTTGAAAGTAAAATCAAAATTACTATTCTTTTTTTTTCTTTTTTTTTTGAGGATGAAGCCCACATAGGTCTGATATCTGTGCGTGGGTAATGAGTTGGATGATGAGTTGGACCTACAGTTTAAGGTGGGTTCTGAACCACCGGGAAGTGATTTTACAGCAGACACCAGTGTCGTTTTTGCTGGCCAATCTAATAGGTCACCTTTACAAACAGGACCTACGAGAACGCAGCTTATCTCTATCTGATTGAACAGATACCTGCTACGACTCGCGGCTAGCACTTCCCAAAACAGTAATTTGTTAATTTATTTTGTCCGAAAATTTATGTTAATTTATATTATAGAAATTGTAACAGTAGAGAATGTATATTTGTATGCTGTGTTCCAGAAATAAATTATTATTCCATTCTAGTTTATTTTATTCTAAATAGTGTAGAATAGAAAAAAATGTAAATTTAAAAGTGAATGCAATTTTTGCCTTGACAAAACTCTTGACTTATAGTAAAATATATTCTTATTCTCAAATTATTTTTGCGCTGAAAAAATCATTTATGTATTTATTTGTTCCTTATAAGCTTGCCTTGACAAAATTAACTTTTTTTAATGAAAAATTATCTAAAAATGATCCATGATCACAGATCACAGACAACTATTGAGAGAATCTACCATTTGATAGAAAAATCTATTCATAATTTTTTTAAAAATTACAAACAAGTCATTGATAGACTCCAAATTTTATCTATCTACTGAAATATTTATTTGAAAACTAACCTTTAATATACCTTTCACATGATATATAATGCATGTTCTGACTGGATCCAAGTGCATCCCAAACATTCCCTTTGTTGGTATGAATGCTCCCACTAGTAATTTAGTAGTTCAAACTTCCACCGTCCAGAAAGTATAACATGATAAAGCACGCAACCTTTCACACAAGCGATCCAGCTTGTACCATCTGCAACAAAGATAAAGTAGCCCTCAGGTTAATACATGTAAAAGTTGAGGTTAATTTATGAATAAAAAGTGGTTGTACACCTCACAGCTTTCAACAAACCTCCGCATTCTGCTTATGCAAACAATTTATGTTATATACAAGTCTCTCCAAGGAAAACTTCGAGAAGTAGACTACTAGTAAGTTATCGCTTGTTTGCATGCCGCTATAGTGTGGCTTCTCTACTAAATGAATTTCAAAATTTCTGACTCAACTTTTTGTTGTTCCAGTTTCAAGTTGATAAGCTTTGTGTGTACTCTTTTTCATCGACATCTTCTTGCAGGAACAGATTGATAGTGATGTAGTAGAGATACATGTAAGCACAACAAAGCGTATTGGCTGTAACGCCAATTACATCACTAATAGCTACGTTATAAAGGAGTCATAAGAGGTTAGAAAGCGATGCCAATACAAAATAGCATTAAAATGAAAACTATTTTTATACTACTGTCACTTTTCAGTACAGGTCTAGACCAATTAGAGCTCAGGATTTCTTCAAAACATTGTCGAAATGAATGTTATGCAATAGTCGCATCAGCTGTTATTTAAACATCAGTATTATTTTAATATATAGAATTATATATTTTTTATTATTTTTACGTTTTATAAATTAAAGAAGCCGAAACAAATCTTATCTCAATTTCTGTCTGTCTGTCATGGCCCCAAAGGCATTTTACGCAGCCTTCTCCTGAAAAACGAGAGCATCAATCGGGATTTAAGTTATTTAACAGTATTGAAAACTATTTTGACAATGTCTTTAGCTATAAAAAACTAAATTAACTTTTTTCAACAGAATAATAAACGTTTAAAAACCAAGTATTGTGTGATTTTGGATACATTTCTTCCAAGTTTTATTACCGAGAGCATCGATCGGGATTTAAGTTATTTAACAGTATTGACATTTTCAGGCATAATGTAGAATAGTCCCGAGATGGTTCCTGTGAAGGTTGGGAGTTCAAAAGTCCTCGCTGAAGGACACAAAAAGGAGAAATCAACTGTTTTTACCATAATTATGGTGGGCCCTTAGCGGCGTTATTTACTCTGTCTGCAGACTTGTGTAGTCGGAGCATTGCAGTCATGTAGGAAACATATGACTGGTGAATCAAAGCTCAGCTTATGTTTCATCCATTATTTCTTTGGTAAGAAATGAAACAAAATTTTTTTATTTCACTTTATCAAAACAAAAATATTAAAATTTTAGGAAGGTGCGGTTTGTGCTAGGCTCTTGGGAATTCGCCAGGTAGCACTATTATAACGAAAATACCGTTGCAACGCATGGGTGAACCGCTAGTTTCGAAATAAAACTGGATTTCAAATCGGAACAATCACTTTGAAGGTTTGTTATATTTTAGTCAAGTTGATATTAAGCTGGTATATTAGGTTATATCTGATGGTAAGTTGAATTCAACGTGATTTATTGATAGTCGGAGATAAAAAATTTTTTTTGGTGGATAAAGCACACATAGGTCTGAGACCTGTCCGTGGGTAATGAATTGGATGATGGTAATCGATGAGTGGGACCTACAGTTTTAGGTGGGTTCCGAAACACCGGGAATTAATTTTACAGCAAAAACAGAGTCTTTTTTGTTGGCCAATCCAATCGGTCATCCTTACAGAGCACCCAGGAGTTTCGTAGCTTATCTCTGATTGAACAGATACTTGCTACGGCACTCGGCTATCAGGTTATATTCTTTGCAACGATCGTATTTTGCCTTACAGCAACTCATGAGGTGTTTAGAACACAAGCGAACTTGAAGACAGTCATAATACAATCGTTATATGAACTACTTATTCTATTTGATGGGAGATACTAAAGTGAATCATTAGGGAAAAAATGCATAGTATTCTCAACCAAAGATGGAAATTTGGACCATATGAGATACAATGTGGGAAGTGATAGCCGTGTCAGATATAAGCTGCGTTCTCCTAGGAACTCTTTGTAAGGGTGACCGATTAGATTGGCCAGCAGAAAAGACACTGTTCTCTGCTGTAAAATCACTTCCCGGTGGTTCGGAACCCACCACCATCATCCAACTCATTATACACGCACATCATACCCTACGTGGGCTTCATCCTCAAAAAAATTAAAATTCATCATTACACAGTTGGTTAATACACTGACGACTCTCATTGTGTATGTATACATATGGTTTATTGGCCATTATATTCATTCATTAAATTTTTAATTCAGGATAATTGAATAAACATTCATTCACTAGCCCTTTGGGCTAGTTGGGCCAATTGGAATAAAGCCTGATTATCAATAATTCCCATTCTAAAAAGATAAAACACAATGTTTGAAATTTAAATTGATGTATCTTTCAATATTGCTGATACCATGAATAGGATGAATCATACAATCGAAGAAAAGATTGTAATGGAATAATGATTTATGAGCTCACTGGATTTAATTTATCATTAAATTACATCAAACAAATTCAAGAATCCTCTCCCAAACATTACTAAATTATAATCATTCTACCATTTTTGAGCTAAATGTGTACAAACCCATTTTCACTCATTGTATCAAATAACAGAATTGAAGCCTGTTCATCAATAATTCCGATTCTTAAAAAAAAAACAACACAAAGGTTGAAGTTTAAATTGATGTATCTTTCAATTGATGTTACCATGAATAGGATGAATCATACAATCGGAGAAAAGATTGTACTGGAATAATGATTAAAAAAGGATTCATGACTGGATTCTGTTTATTATTAAATTAGATCTAATAAATTCATGAATCCTCTCACAATCATTACTAAATTATAATCATTCTATCATTGTTGAGCTAAATGTATACAAACCCATTTCCTTGAACAGAAAAGTTAGAAATAATTTTAATAGCTATTCAAAAGCGACACAGAAGATACGTCAAGACTTGCCATCCAAAACCAACTACAAACATCAGAAATTATTTTGAAAGTGGAATGGGCAGAAGTTATTGTTGTTGAAAACTTTCGAAGCGACTTTTTGAGGAGTAATAGAGAGGAAGGAGAGATAGAAAAAGAAGGAAAAACAGAGAGAAAGAGACAGTGTGTGAGGAGATAGAATAAAGTTTCCTTTTCAAAAACAAATACTCAGACCACTGTTTTGTTTGTATTTCCAACGTCTTTGGTCCTTTCTCGAGGGGGGCCCAAATGCCACCACAAGATTCTGTGGCCACAAGGCTTAAGAAAGGGGGGGGGGGTTGTGTCTTGTGGCGAGTGTGGTATCCCTTGTTGCTACTTAGAGATGTGAATTTTGGAAACCCTCAAACCCTTCGCCCTATCTACCCTTCCCTATCCTTCACTTAGTCTAAACATAAACATTGGATCTATTGACACAAAGCTTGCTGTCTATAATTAACTTGATTGTGATAAAACCTTGACATTGAGTCAAAATATGATTATAATAGCCTAATTAAATTAAATTTTTTTAGGATAAAGCACACATAATAGGTCTGAGACGTTAATAAGGTTAATAAATTGGATGTTGGTGATTGATGAGTTGGACCTACAGATTCAGATAGGTTCCAAACCACCGGGAACTTTTATTTTTTTAAATTTATTTATTTATCTATTAATTAAAAACACAATCAAGTACAGCTACAACAGGCTGTATATATATATTACTGCTTTCTTTACAAATTTTCACTTGAAAAATCCAAATTTTAGGTTATGGCAAAGTTCAACAGGAAACGCAGTTTTGCCCAAACCTAAAAAATAGTAGAAAACACTGGATGACGGAATTTATTTTGATAAATTACTTGTGATTAATCTTAATAATTAAGTTACACATTATAATCATTGTACATCAGAATGTTTTAGAGTTCACTGACATACTCTTATTCAGGAGGGAATTGGGAAATTGAGACCAAAATCAAACGATATTACTACTGTATATAAATTTTCTTTGGGACTGTGCTATTGCTTCGTTTTTAAAGTGAACTTAAATTGATATTCTTGCTTTGGAAAAAATTAGTGATTGTAATTTCTAGTTAAACTTGAACATATTATGAAATTTGGATTTTCTAAGTTGAACATTTGTAAAAAAGCAGTAGTGGTTTTTGCTTGTTGTGTCTTTGCCAGTGTTTTTGTAATGAATGAACAAATAAGTAACTAAATCAGTGATACTTGCTACATCTTAAACGGTTTTCCAATTTATATTTAGATATATCAGATGAAATTTTGTACGATAATTATTAGTATCTAGGTCTAACTCTTTTGGATGGACCAGTTGTGTCTTGTGGAAGGAGCATGCAACTTATTTCCCATATTATAAACTGCTCATCATCAATCCTCAAGGCACAAATACTGCAAGATGAAAATATCAGTTTCAAGAGAAATTGCACATAGTGTGCATACCTACTAGTTCAAGCCATAGTAGTAGCCACAGCCACACAGATTGTTAGCAACTTGTGGATTATAGAATGGCAGTGACCGAGTCAAGACCATAGAAATATAGTTGTGAATCTAAAATTGATGCATATATGTTCAAAACCTTGCCAACCATGGAAATCCCAGTTACTAGTGCCACCTGGCGTAGCCTGTTCAAACTAAAAACAAATTAGTGCTACAAAACACAACATCGCTTGTCGTTGAACTGAACTGTGTCCTAACCTACCTAGCGTACTACAAGGATTTGGCGTGGAAGCAGGAGCGAAAATAGGGAAGATTTAGAGAGTGAGTGAGTAAGAGTGAGACAAGTAGTAAAATGAGGGAACGTGACAACGTTGGGTAATATTTTACCAGTTTGTCATGAAATTGTTTCCGAACGAGTTGTAACTAGTGAGCAGTTGGGATGCCCACTGTTTTTCTCCCTCACTCACTCTCTCACCGTCTCTCTCTAACCTCTCTTGCTCACCAGAGTAACAATTTCTGCTCAAATAGAAACTAGAATGTCAAAATAAATGCAGGAATTTCGCTCGGTTTCATTCGTTTCCCCTCTTTTGTGTTGTTCTTATAGTTGCTATTCTTCATCTTGACTCTTTTTCTATCTCTTTCTCTTTCTGTTGAATGCGTTTAATTTCGCCTTGGTGTAGAGATTTAAAAAGAAAGAGAAGATTGAGAGAAGTATGTTAAATTTGAGATGGATTCAGTGTAATCATTTAGATCTGGCAAGATGGAATAGATTGGGAAGTAAGTCAAGATAGAAGATATTCCAATAATTATCAATAAAATATCGACTAGTCTTTCAATCTCTACACGTGTAAGAGAAGACTTCAAACTGAAATTTTTAGTTCAACTTGGTCATAACCTAAAATTTAGTTTTTAAATTGAAAATGTTTAAAGAAAGCAGTAGTGAGCTACCTGTTGTATCTTTTCTTAATTGTGTTTTTTAATAAACAGATAAATAAATGAATATACTAGGGTGGTGCGTACTAATTAGGCCCCTATTAGACATAGCCACTGCAGTCGCCATTGCGAGCAACAAGGCTATCGCCAAGGCAGTCGCCCATGCAAGCCACAGCTGTGGCATGTTCAAGCCACAGCATTGCTCTTAATTCAAAATGTAATTAATTAAATAAAAAATGTAACATGTCTCCCTAAATAACTTGACGGTGATCTATAGAAACTGCAATTTATAATCTTCAACTTATCACACACAGTAACAAAATTGGTCTACAATCAAACATAACCTCCAAATGATGACAAGCCAGTACAGAACTGTCATGGCCGACTACGAAAAGTCATGAAACCGTGGCCTCATTGGCGACTGGAGTGGCCCAGTATTTATTTTTAGTTTACTTCTTGGAGAGTCCAGTTATGGAGTATAAGACAAGTCAGATTAACAATTATACTATCTTATAATACTAGTTACCATAATTACTATATGAATTAATCAAGTCGAGGCTTAAATTTGATTTTTTTTGAAGCCCACATAGGTCTGAGACATGTGCCTGGGTAATGAGTTGGATGATGGTGATTGATGAGTTGGACCTACAGTTTTAGGTGGGTTCCGAACCACCGGGAAGTGATTTTACAGCAGAGAACAGTGTCTTTTTTGCTGGCCAATCTAATCGGTCACCGTTACAAACAGGACCTACGAGCTTATCTCTATCTGATTGAACAGATACCTGCTACGGCTCGCGGCTATCACTTCCCCTTAACTCTTGTACGTTATAAAAAGCTTTATCAACTAAATATTTTTCAGTTGTTTTAAAAATATTTCTATATTTTCAAGACTCTTTAAAAACTGCGGTAGCTTGTTGTAGAGTTTCCTACCAATATAGCTAGGCTTTTGTTTGATATAGTATAATAATCGTCATAGCAAACAATCGTGGGCTGACAAGGCGACAGTCGCACGGGCTTACCCATAGAAGCGAAACACATATAATAATATGTTTTGCTGGTAGTTTTCCAACAATGCAAATGAAATGAAAAATGGCAATGAAATAAACTAAATAGAAAAAACAACTAATTCTAACACTGCTGCAAGTGTGTACAGATTTGAAATTTTCTAACAAATAAATTAGTTATTAGTCAAATTCATAACAAATATTTTGCAATCTCTGAAAAGGCAAAAAAAAATATTGGGACTGTTCTAGGTGTAAACATATTTAGCCTTCTAGATATTCCCCTAGTATATTAAATATTATTTATTCAATAATATATCATTATTATTATTATTATTATTATTGTTGTTGTTGTTGTTGTTATATAATCACCCTAGTTTTTGACTAATACCCTAACGTCACTTTCCAAATTAGAATAATGGCAGCCATTCTATTCTAGAAAATTATTTATTGTTCAGATAAATTCAATCAAAATAGTAGGTAGATCTCTGAAAATAGGCTATAAATTGATTAATATGAAGACTGTATTTAGTGCTGGATTTTTTCAGAATATTCATTTCCCCTCATACATTAATTTAATAAGTCAAATTCAATCAAGATAGTTTGTTGATCTCTAAAAATACAAATCAACTGTTATTAAGGCTGTTCCTAGTACAAATGGAATGAAATAATTCTTTATCAGGCACAGGCAGAGTTGAGACTACAGTCTTTTCTACTGCTGTATATATATGAATATCTTCAGAATAATCCTACAATGAAATAATGAATTATAAAATAAAAATTATTCAACAATCAATTAATCAATTAAAAAAACAATAAATTATCAACAATCAATTAAAAAATAATCTTGATACATGGAAGCTCTATCAATTTCAATCGAGTATACAATGTGATTCAAATGAAGAATAAACATCAGATCAGTAGGGAAAATTGATAGAATTTTTTCAAATAAAATAAATAAGACTGAATCTTTCATAGTGCTTCTTCCAAATATTCCATTAATAAAGCAAACAGCTTAAGAGGCTACAAATAGAATGATGAAATAATACCAATAAAAGTAATTGACAGATCTGCCAGTGTGAATGGTCATGGAGTAAAGAAAATAAACAGAAGTAATTGAAAGAAATCGTGAAATAATAATAATAATAATAATAGAAATCAATCGGACAGAAGGGCAAATGGTATTTACATGTATGGAAATATGCAGTGCTTAAAATCTGAGATAGATTGAGTGTTGAAAAAGAACAAAAAATGAAAAACCCTAGAATCGGGACAGAGAAGTGGCATTCCCTGTGAAAATATTATGATCGTCGATATGAAATAACAATACACCTGAAAGTTTTAAAAGCCTCGAGCCTATTCATACAAGCTTACTGACCGATAGTCTGGAGTTATTCACAATCCTGTTAGCTGGAATTAGGGCTAAAAGCTGAGCGCAGTACGTCATTTAAAACTTCTTATAACCTAAAAAATTGTGGAGTGGGATCAATTGAATGGATATTTTTTAATGGACAACACAATTTCTCTGTGGAAACAGTTAGTTTAATTAGGTACTAGGTATTAGGTGATAGGAAACTAGTAAACCAATAAATTATTAATAATAAAAAATTAGGTGGATTTTCATGAACACATTATAAGACAAAACAATAAGCAAAGAATACATTGAAGGATATTTCTATCCTCAATTGAGACACTCAAGACAGTCATTCATGAGCTTACCTTGAAGCTTACTTAACTCAAGTTGGACTTGGAAGCATTACTTAAAATGCTTTCGAGGTCTACCTTGAGTTTAAGGAAGTCCGAGGTAGTTTCATAGGTACGGGCGAAAATCCAAACTTTAAAAAATCTATAAAAGGAATTTTTTTGAAATTTAGAAAGTGGCAACTAACTTCGAACCTGCATGCAATCTTCCTTATGGGTCTATATTGGGTCTTACAACGGAAGAATTCAGTTAGGATTTGAAATTTTGATCAGATTTTCACATAGTGTTACAATAAAAAATTAATGATATCCCATATTGGTTGGTATGGTTTCATATTCTCTCCACAAATAAATAGATTTATTTATTTATTCATGACAAAAATAGAATAAAACAATGACACAAACAAAAGAAACAAAGAAACAAACATTTCGCCGACAACTGAAACAAAGAAACAAACATTTCGCCCACAACTGATTTACATCACTGAAGAATCCAAATGTTAGGTTATGCCAATTTTACTTTGAAGAACAATGACCAATTCTTGTTAAACTAAGAAAGAATTTTGATGTGGAAATGAACATTCACTTTTGTATGTGTGGCAATAATTGTCACACAAAGAAATGTGAGTGTTTATTTCAAATCAAATTATTGTCATAGCTTGGTTCAATTTCCACATGATTACAGTAATATACATGCATTTACAAATAATAATTATTGTTTCACTCTGTTGTTGAACATCATCAGACAGTGAACACAGTCATCGCACATGAAATAATGTGTTTTTCTTCTTTTGGGGGGGGGGGATGAAGCCCACATAGGTCAGAGACCTGTGCGTGGGTAATGAGTTGGACCTACAGTTTAAAGTGGGTTCCGAACCACCGGGAAGTGATTTTACAGCAGAGAACAGTGTCTTTTTTGCTGGCCAATCTAATCGATCACCGTTACAAACAGGACCTACGAGAACGCAGCTTATCTATCTGATTGAACAGATACCTGCTACGGCTCGCGGCTATCACTTCCCATAGTTTATTTCTATATCAATTATTTTTCTTAGCTTGATTCAATTTCCACGTAGTTACAGTTATACATGCTAATATCAAAACCAACGCCGTATTTCTGTTTGAATTATGATTTTACTCGAACTGGAGAAATGCATTCCTTCAGTTTTAAAGTGAGTAGAAATCATAATTTAAATAGAAATACAATGCCAGCTTTGATATTAAATTGATCATCAAGTATTTCGTTATTGAAAACATGTGAATACATGCATTTTTGATAATTCTTATTCAATTCAGTCTTTTCTGCTATCATAATTGTCTAAAGATGCTCAAACATTAGAGCGAAACGACCGTCACACTAAAATGTGTGTTTATTTCAACTTGTCAATAAAAGTTTCATTTTATAATGCGAATAATGCAATTTTTGTAGTAGTGCTAACAGTGACAAGACTGAACAAATTCAATTTTCATCTTATTTCACCACTGATAAGAAAAGCTAAGAAAATAAAATACGCACCTTTACACGAAGGAAAACTGCACAACTCCCTTGTGAAGAGATTAGTGGCTGGCTCAAGGTAATAAAGAATAATCTGGTGTATAATGTGGACGCGAAAACTCCTGGAAAACTGCGCTTTTCCGGGTTCTGAGTGAAATTATGGACTCAGCAGCTCTTTAACCTCCTGTAAATCACAGAAAAATGCGTTGATAGTGATAATAAATTCCTAAAGAAACAGTAAAATTACTTCTGATATTTATAATTACACTCGCTTTATTTCAGCTACCAGGATGACACAACAATCATATAATTTATAATAACCATTTCCAAACTATGCAATTAACTTTAACTTCAAAACTAGATCAACTTATTACACAAGTAGGTTTTGAAGGTCCTGTCAAACTATCAAACAAATATGATGGAATATATTAATTTCTAATTGCTCAAAGTGCTATCACTATAATTGATGCCACTGAGGAATTCGAAATTAATAATTTAGAAGTAGCAACATATTCCATAACCTACTATTGTCCAACGAAATTCTCATTTCAGAATTGATATTTCTGATTGACAAAATGGCGGCCTCTAAAAGGCTGAACTCCAATGCAGTTCTTCCATTGGCTGTTTACTGAGACTTGTCACACCCACTTTCAAGAATGGGAGGAGCTAACCAATGAAAGTCAAAAGTGAACAAAAAAGGAAAACATATGAAACTAGTTGAAAGAAAAGAAGCCATAGTGCAGTTCATCAAACTGCTTTATGATAGAAAAATAGATAAAATAAGGTACTGAGATAAAAAAGGTACTAGATTCGGCAGTTATAACAATCTTAAACTCAATCAAACTTAAATTAAGGGAAGTGATAGCCGCGAGCCGTAGCAGGTATCTCTGTTCAATCAGAGAGATAAGCTGTGTTCTCGTAGGTCCTGTTCGTAACGGTGACCGATTAGATTGGCCAGCAAAAAAGACACTCTTCTCTGCTGTAAAATCACTTCCCGGTAGTTCGGAACCCACCTAAAGCTGTAGGTCCAACTCATCAATCACCATCATCCAACTCATTACCCACACACAGGTCTCAGACCTATGTGGGCTTTATCCTCAAAAAAAAAAAGAAGTTGCAACATATTCAATAACCTACTATTGGCCAAAAAAATGGCGGCCTCTAGAAGGCTGAACTAAGGTGGAGTGCTGCCATTGGCTGTTTACTGAGACATGTCACACCGATTTTCAAGAATGGGAGGAGCTAATCACCTATCAATTACATTATAATAATTAAAAAAAAATTCTATATCCATAAAGTGCTATCCTATGTAATTTCTTAATCAATAATTCCTAGCTAACGGATTGTCTAGATACACGTTCAAACTAAGACACTCATTGCCATAGAGCTCTACCTAAAACTCTAAACTTTAAAACTCTTGCCACACCAGCGAGCACTCTCTAGCTTAGTCTAGCTAGAGGAGTGTGTACATTGCTCCAATTGTTACCTGTATCGAAATAAGTACATCTGTTTAAACGGGGTTTTACACAATTCACTACCAAATTTAAAACTTATAACTAGCGAGAGTGGAGCTTTTTTGATGTTGAAGGCTCATCCAAATAGAGATAGAGAGCTCTCTTAGGGCAATCAATACTCTTGCCACACTTAAGTTAGACCAGTCTTCAATAAAGCTAGACGAGTATACTTTGAAGCTAGACCAGTATACAATAAAACTAGACGATTAAACTTTGCAGCTAAACCAGTCTAGCACTAGTGCAGCAATAGCCTAGATCGCTCTACGAGAGGGCTCCATCGCTATAAATGTCTTCGTTTGGACGCGCCTTCAACCAACAAGTTTCAAATGAATGCAAACTAGAGACCACCTGCGTCTCTATATACAAACTCTGTATAGTATGGTGAAACTTTGCTCTAGTCTTTCTGTTGTGTCACATCCCTAAAATCTCAACGGCCATTGCAAACCTATCATTTTAATGGGCATTGAAGTGATACGCTAAGCTGAGGTGATAAGAGAAACAGAGAATGATTGATAAAAAGAGATAAAGTGGAAAAAAATTGGGAGAGAGTGAGTAGAGGGGGAGTGAGTGTAGGGGGGGGGGGGAGGAGAGAGTGAGAGTGAGGGAAAGGTTAAGGGAGAGAGAGATGAAATGAGAGTGTAAGAGAAAGAGTGTGAGTGAGAGAGAGACACAGACAGAAAGAGAGAGAGAGAGAGTATGACTGAGAGTGACAAAATGGATTGATTCATGTGTCAACAGGCCTGCTGTTGACTTAGATGAAAGCTTTACTCTGCTAACTGGAAAACAATTTCACGGTTGAAGCATAAGTGACGATGATATAGGTAGTTTTTTCAGAGCTGCTAATAGGCCCAAATGTGCCAGAAGGGAGTAGAGAGCACTTGGAATTGATTTGACAAAAATCACAATGGACTAATGCTGGTAGCGAGGACCCTAGGTAGCGGGTATTTCATGATTTTAAAAATATATGTTTTTAGGTTTATCCTACTAGGATTAAAATCAGGGTTCATTCATTATTTTCATTCATTTATTTACTTTCACTTTACTTTTTACTTTACTTGTATTTATTTTCATTTATTCTCTTAACTCACTTATTTATTTATTCATTTATAAACAGAATAACAATGATGTGCAACAGGTAAAGTCAAAAATTAATCTTCACAAATTTTGACTATGCTATATTGTCTCAAGAGGGGAAGGTTTAGTAGAATAACTGAAATTTATTGAATACTATTATGAGAGCAGTAATAGCTGAAACCCCTAAATAAGGGGTCATATTTCCCAAGATGAAGAGGTAATAGAATGGAAATGGTAATAACATGAAATAAAAGCATTCATTATTTTTCGAGTGAAGTTTCTTAGTAAATCTAAATTTTTAGTGTGATTTAAGGTCAATGTTATAAGTAATATAGCATATTTTAAATTTGTGAAGACAGCCGTTTTGAACTTTTGAGTCTGTTACATATTTTCACATTAATTGTAATTTTGACACAGTTGTTAAATAAATTTTCAGGTAAAAATGTTCATTTAAAAATAAAAATTGATAGAAAAAATCCAATAAATTTAAATAAGGTGATTTTAAAATGAACATTTTTACCTAAAAATTTATTTAACTGTGATTTTTTTTTGAGGATGAAGCCCACATAGGTCTGAGACCTGTGCGTGGGTAATGAGTTGGATGATGGTGATTTATGAGTTGGACCTACAGTTTTAGGAGGGTTCCGAACCACCGGGAAGTGATTTTCAGCAGAGAACAGTGTCTTTTTTGCTGGCCAATCTAATCGGTCATTGTTACAAACAGGACCTACGAGAACGCAGCTCATCTATCTGATTGAACAGATACCTGCTACGGCTCGCGGCTATCACTTCCCGAATGAATGATTATGATCAGAATTATCCATAATGCTTTATGACTCACAAAATATTATTGCAAACCAAGTAAAGGTTCATGGGTGTTTCAATTATCTGCACTTCAATTAATTTACAAATTCCGAAATTAATTGACACATTCAAACTTATTATTGAAAGTTGAAGTGCTAGAGTTTCATAAATTTTAGGTATGAAGCTTGACATGTGGAATATACAGTTAATACAGAAAATACGGGAATATGTCAGTTAGTTGTCAATCAATAGACCATTAAAATTTAGGTCCCCTTGAATTAAAATTACAACAAAACGAATGCAGTGTTATCGATGAGTGGTTTTTTAGCTGCGTTTCTCAAGTTTTGAGCTATGTTAGTGGTTAGGAATATAATTATTAATTTGTTATTTGTGTTATTACAGTAATATTTTTTTTCTTTTTTTCGAATCACCCACTTTGAGGTACGTTGAATCAATTATTTCTTCATGGATGCTTCTTTTCGCTTCTTCCAGTACTCCTTCATTCACGCCGATGTTGTCTTTCTTCTCTACTACAGTAGCTTTAGAATGTTCTTGGAATCTTCTATTTTCATCTTTCAACAATTTTCTTAAATGTACAGTGTTCTTAATTTAATATTAAATGATTTTGATTATTGATTTAATGATTATTAAATTCATTAAAATCAAGTTGAACTTGTTTGAAACAGATTGTTATTACTATATTATTATTATAATTATCTTATTATTATTATAACTATTATTAGTTTGTCATTCACCTCACTTTTAGCGGCACAAGATAAATAAACCAAAATATCAGCCCATTTTTCACAGTCTATTAGCGGAAGGCACGTGTGTGCGTCGCTGCATGTGAATAGGTTTCGTTTATTATTTGTTGAAGACAAGGATTTTTCACTTGAGCTACTCGCCCGAGACAGTTTGTCTCCGAGACTTGGGGAGAAAAAGTGTCTTCTCTCGAAAAACTGGTGACAGCGACTGATTGAGCAGCAGGGAGAAACAGCAGAATACTGATGCTGATGAGATTGTGTCGGATAACACAGATGTCAAGTATTCTGTCTTCAACATGAATGAACTGTTTTACAACGTTCTGTTTCATGCAAAATTTGTTCCAGTTTAATTATACCTACAGAAATTATTTACCATGAATCATCCATTTTTTTTTCGTAGCATAATAAATAAAATTAGAGTTTTGTCTGTGCATTTATCAGAATTATATATTTTTTGGTTATTTTTACGTTTTATACATTAAATAAGCCGAAAATAGTCTTATCTCACTTTCTGTCTGTCTGTCTGTCGCGCATTTTACGCGGCCTTCTCCTCAAAAACGAGAGCATCGATCGGAATTTTAGTTATTGAACAGTATTGAACACTTTATTGACAATGTCTTTAGCTATAAAAAAGTAAATTAACTTTTTTTTAACAGAGTAATAAACGTTTAAAAACCAAGTATTGTGCGATTTTGGATACATTTTACGCTGCCTTCTCCTGAAAAACGAGAGCATCGATCGGGATTTAAGTTATTTATCAGTATTGAAAACCTTTTTGACAATGCCTTTAACTATAAAAAACTAAATTAACTTTTTTTAACAGAATAATAAACGTTTAAAAACCAAGTATTGTGCGATTTTGGATACATTTCTTCTAAGTTTTATTACCACATAAGAATGTATGTATGTTCCCAGTAAATTCCAAAACTGCTGAACCGATTTTTATAAATTTTCAGGCATAATGTAGAATAGTCCCGAGATGGTTCCTGTGAAGGTTGGGAGTTCAATAGTCCTTGCTGAAGGACCCAAAAAGGAGAAATCTATCCTTAAAGGAACAGCTGATAGAAATCTACAGTTTTTAATCATATGGTGGGCCCTTAGCGGCATTATTTATGCTGTCTGCAGACTTGTGTAGTCGGAGCATTGCAGTCATGCAAGGAAACATATGACTGGTGAATCAAAGCTTAGCTTATGTTCATCTGTTATTTCTTTGGTGAAAAAAAATCTAATTTCAATTTATCCAAACAAAAATTAACATTTTAGAAAGGTTCGGTTTGTGCTAGGCTCTTGCGAATTCGCCAGGTAGCACTATTATAACTAAAATACCATTGCAATGCACGGGTGAACCGCTAGTGTAACATAATAAAGTAAGACGTGTGTGCATGATTTAATAAAAAATTGCCAAAAAATATTTCTTCCATCCTGTCAGGTAATGAAATAGAAATCAAAAACTGTTGATATCTAAAATGAGTTGTATGTGCATGAAAAATTCTCAACCAAATATTCCAAGAAATAATCGAAATTTTGTAGGATAATAGGTAATTTTATTAATTTATTTAAGTCAACTCACTGTTAACAAATCAACTCACTCAAATATTGACTTAATCAGGAGATAAAAGTAAATGCGTATGGCTTTTAATGGTGGGGAGACCCTTACGGGTAGTTCCAACTCACCGTTTGTTATTGGAAATATGGTGGAGCTACAATTGTAGGTGGGTTCCGAACCACAGTGAAGTGATATTACAGCAGAGAACAGAGTCTTTTTTGCTGTTTAAACCAATCGGTAATCCTTACACAGAGAGCCCAGGAGAGCGTTGCTTATCAATCTAATCTGATTTAACAGATACCTGCTACGGCTCACAGCTGTCACTTCCTCAGATAAGACAGATGTCAAAAATTCTGTATTCATATTGAAACATTTTTTTCATGCAAAATTTGTTACATTTAAACAACACTAAAGTCAGAAGTGAATTTTTTGATCAATTTAATATCATAATTGACACTGTATTTCTATTTAAATTATTATTTTTATACCTTATATATTGGCGATACTAGAGGGATGCATTTCACTTCTAAAGAGAATCTTCATCAGCATTCTGACGAATATTTCCATTACCTCAAGCGCAAGTGAGGCTGATGAAGCTTCTCTTTAGAAGTGAAAAGCATCCATCCAGTATCTCCAGTGAAAGTGAGTGAAAATCATAATTTAAATAGAAATACAGTGTCAGTTCTGATATTATATTTTTCATAAAGTATTTCTTCATGGAAAACAACTCAAATTTTATGGTAATGTCAGTTTGCTGTTTGACAATTACTCATCTGAAAATTATTTATAAATTACTCACTATTTTCTCCGCTGTGAAATCACTGTGGTTCGGTACCTACCTAAAACTGGCCACCTAAAATCTCATGATAATGTGAATTTGCTGATTTGACAACCACTTATTGCTGGAAAGGCAAGGAGGGAAAGGATAAGGAATGAGGTTATTAGGCAGGAAGTGGAGATGGAACACCTAATTGAAAAAATGAAGGAAAAGCAACTGAAGTGGTTAGGTCATGTAACTAGAATGCCAATTGAAAGAAAGGTCAAACAAGTCTGGGAGATGAAACCCATTGGAGTGAGACAAAGAGGACGTCCAAGGATGACCTACGAGAAGTATGTGCAAGGATTGGGAGCTGCAAGAGGTAAAAACTGGCAGCAGATGAAGAGGATGGCACTGGATAGGGAAGCATGGAGGCGCTCGACCGAGGAATCCTCAAGCCACACTACACTGTGAGGCAGAAGGGTTTTGAGAAAGAAGAAGAAGACAACCACTTATCTGATAATTATTTATAAATAACTCAGCTATTTTCTCTGCTGTGAAATCACTGTGGTTCGAAACCCACCTAAAATTTCATGATAATGTGAATTTGCTGAATTGACAACCACTTATCTGACAATTATTTATCAATTATTCAACTCTATTCTCTGCTGTAAAATCACTTCCCGATGGTTCGGAACCCACCTAAAACTGTAGGTCCAAATCATCAATCACCATCATCCAACTCAAGCACAGGTCTCAGACCTAAGGGTACAAATCAGAACAGTGAGATGTTGACAAGATGGTTGTGATTTGAGTCCATTGGGATCGATTCTAACCACAGTACGGTAACAGAAATGTGTGTTATGTGGACTTTTGGGCGACTGGCGAATGTTTTGCATTCATGGCAGCCGCAAAACGCAAGTTGCTCCACCATTTCAACAACTGAAGAAGTAACCAGCAGAGTGTTAAAAGTTTGCCCAACTCAGACTGCTACGCCGAGGAGAGCTGAACAAGAAGTTATTCATGCGGTGACTGCCACCGAATTCCACTGCCACTGCTGCTGTTGATAGTTTGTCAAGAACGATGCCATGTGATCAGAATAAATTTATATATATTGATAAGCTGAAGTTTAGTGACACATATGTGGTATACATTCAATTCGGCAAGTCACATAATCCAGGGATTGAAACTGAGGAAATCATTTCTTCTTTTCGTCCCTGTGTTCTGTTAAGCTACGGTTTCCGAGAACGATGGTTTGGACCAAATGGACAGTGGACTGGGCCGCATACACTACAATATATAAACTCAATTTGCTTTTGAAACATAGTTTATAGCAGTGCTTTATTTGTAAAAATAAAGGTACCGGTACGATGGGGGGTGGATACTGACTTGGGGGTCTGGTTAACTCCTCAAAACTCATTTTTAGAGTGATTTTAAGGCTTGAAGTTGTGTATTTTCAGGGTGGCCACTCAATCACAATTTTGAAATTCACGGTTTATTTTCTGCGTTTCTCTTGATTTTCCTAGAATTATAAAAAAATAACAATTTAGGCCTACTAAAGAAGTAGGTTTGAAGAGAACAACTTCTTAAAATTACAGTAAAGTTACGTTTATAAGTAAAATGATAAAATAAATATCGTAACGGCAATTGTAAAAGGTAGTTGCAGAAGAACAAACAACTAGGTACTTGAGACAACATTTGATAAAAACCTTTTGGTAAACAAGGTAAAATAGAAACTCAAAAACATGTTACAAAATTGATTATTGAAATGTTTACGAGTTTATACCAAAACTCAATTTTAGATTATTTTCTACTCAGTGAATTGTTTTACTCTAAAACTAAAAGAAAAACCTTCACATTATATTCAACTTAATAAAACTAAAAAAAATCAAAAACGTTTTAACAAAAATAATTAACATCACTTACTTATTATTTCATTTTAAACTCATAACCTGATACCAAATGGTACCTCAGTAGACCAAAACTACGTACAAGTACAACCTCAGCAAACGTTAATCTTGCCGCTCTCATAACTGCGTAGTATTTTTCTCTCTCTCACTCTTTCCCAGAGGTACCGGTATGGCGTACCGGTGTGTACCGTCACAAATTAAGCCCTGGTTTATAGTAATATCATGATAATATATTCGATTAATTACACATAACCTGCTCTTGTAATATTATTAATATTTGTTTGTTATTTTCCATAGCAATGATATAGTATTTTTTGGCTCAAAAGTTTTTATCAAAATTTAATATTATAAACTGTTTTTAGTGTTTCGTTTCGAGTGAACTTTTAAATTGACAGTCGCTAAGTGAGAAATAATCATTTTGTTATTTTTCGAGAGAAGTTTTTTAGCAAATCTAAATCTTTAGTCTGCGTTAACCTCAATGTTTTGGACAATGTAACATATTCCAGTTTGTAGATCCCTGGGAGATCGTATTTGTTTGTGTTCAGTGTGGTTTTGAGTGTAAGTGCATTTTTTATTTTGTTTTTTGTTCTGAATGAGATGGTGTGGCCGGCTTTTTTGAAGATTTTTGCTAGTCTGTTTGATTGTGGATTAATGTATGTCATTGTGATGTATTTTTTGTCAGTGGTGTTGGTGTTTTGTTTTTCAAAAGCCGGCCACACCATCTCATTCAGAACAAAAAACAAAATAAAAAATGCACTTACACTCAAAACCACACTTAACACAAACAAATACGAACATCTACGAACTGAACTGCTCTGATTGTAACAAATTCTACATAGGACAAACAGGCCGCACATTCAAACAACGTTACAAGGAACATTTTCAAGCCCTGACATCAAAAGCTGAATCGAATTTCGCCGACCATATCATTCAAACTGGACACACTTTTACTGACATCAGTACCAACCTACACATCCTACATATAAAATCTAAAGGACACGAACTCAACATCTTGGAACAATTTGAAATTAATATACAAACAAAATATACACACACAATAAACAAAACATTCTCAATGAACAACTAAATTTTAAATCACACAAACTTTTTGATCACATTTTACAAAAACCAAACAACTCTTCTAACCAAAAAACTGACATGATGATCTAGGAAACCACGCCTCTGAAGATGGATCTCAAAGATTCGAAAGCGCTCGGCCTACAGATTAAGTAAGTTATACTTATTCTTAATGAATATTTGACTGCAAGTCGTTAAATTTCACATGAAAAGTTAATATTAACAACGCAGTTCGTCATGGAACAAGAAATCCAGGAATCTTAATCAAATAAAACGATGATTCTTGTCTTTGTCAGCACTGCAAAACAATGGTCACTTAGTTACAATAATATTACTGCTACTATTACTTGATAACATCTAGAAATCCAAATGACAAGGAGATTGAAGAGAAGAATGCCCTTTGAGTTGATGTAATGAAAGTGTAGTGGGGAAAAAAAGTAAAATGAAAATAGTGTAAAAAGTTGAGAAAATTATTGAATAAAAAGCTAATGTTGACAAACGCAACTCATCGAGACTCAATGAGTTGGAAAATTAATAAAATTTCAGTTTTAAAGAATATAGAACTAAATTAATCTGTCCTCGAGAGTTGTTTTCATAAATATATGCCCATACAAGACAAATATATGAGTTTTATAGATTTTTATAAAGTGAATCTAATTTTATCTATCACTACTTTCATCCCTTTTCCACTCCCTCCTCTTTCATCCAGCTTTCACTTTTCCCTTCATCATCAACTTTTTCTCCTCCCCACTACCTTTCTCCGCTTTATCAATTCCCTCTCCGCCCCTTTCTGCTCCCAGTCCACCAAGGCCATTTGTACCTGTCAATGTTGAACGATGCACCTATCCGATTGTAATGCAATTAGGGCGGCCGGCTAACAAGAGTCAGAGTTCGGTTTATTGCTAGTACCCCTCCTCCCATCATATACCCCTTCGTCCCCAACCACCCACGGAACTTCCATTTCACGCCAAAATGCTATAAAGCTGTTATCGAACCAATGAAAAGTAAATTAATCTAATCATCGAGGTCTCATTGCGTTCAATGCTTCCCCCCAACCGCTCACTCATTTCACCTCCATTTTTTTCTTTTTTCACGTTTCTCTCTCTCTCAATCTAGCTTTCTCTTTATCTCACTCTCTCTCTTAAATTAAAAGTTTTACTTTTTTCTCTCTTCTTCATGATTTTTAAATTTGTAGTTAGTAAGCTGGTATTGTATTGAAGAGTTTAAGAGAGGGCCAGCTGCGCCCTAATTTCGCCCTAGGCAAAAAATAAAGGCAGTCATTCTATTCTATCTCTCTCTCTCACTGTCTATCTACCTTTCTCTTTATCGTTCTTTCTCTCACTCTCTATCTCTCTTTCACTGTCTGTCTATCTATCTTTCTCTGCCGGCCTCTCTCACACTGTCTGTCTTTCTCTCTTGGTCAGCGAATACCCATAAGGCCCTGGAAGCCAATCACACACACACACACACACACACACATGTTTATGCCATACGCGGTAAGACCATACGCGGTTATTTTCGATTTGCGGGAAAAAATTGAATCTGAGGCATTCAAATTTCAAATTCAACTATGTGATAGGCTTTATAACGAGTTTTGAGTTGAATGCTTCGTAGATTAGGTTTCAATAGAACAATTTGATCGTAAACTCTGATGAGATCTGTGATGTTTTCCATGACGAAATACTTGATGAACAGTCTAATATCAAAGCTGACACTATATTTCTATTATTATGAATTTTACTCAGTTATACTGGAGATACTGGAGGGATGTATTACACTTCTGAAGAGAAGATTCATCAACCTAGAAGTGAAATACATCCCTCCATTATAAGTGAGTAAAATTCATAATTTAAATAGAAATACAGTGACAGTTTTGATATTAGATTACTATGATGAGATTGTGGAGATTATTATTGTTGTAATTATTACAAGCTTGAAAGTAAACTAATCCGAGGTTTCTGTCACTGTAGGTATCTTCCAGGAGAAAATATTCGAATAAAAGAGGAATGTATACATTTCAATCTCCGAATATATCATTTGTGGAGAAAAATAAAAAAATACCTCTTAAACGTGTGTGGGTAATGAGGTGGACGATGATGTAATAATTCATAGCAGAAATTAGAATCGAACCCGTAACCACAGGAGTAGATAGATTCAGCAGCTGGATTTCTAGGAAGTTTAAGGTCAATCGGTGATGTGAATAAAGTTGTCGGTTGAAAATCTCACATTTTTATTTTTATTAGTTTTGGAGGCAAACATGGCGAAGTAAATTCTAGCCTACATTTTAAAAACGGTACTTTCGTGTTTTTCTCGGTTGACCTCCGACTGCATTTCAGCTTCTATTTCTATTTTTATTTTTTTCAATTTTAAATTGATTAAATTCTAGCCCAATTGTGTATTGTTCTTCTTTGTTGCTTTCCAGATGTTCACGGTTTTTGGTTCTTGATTTGACTCTTATTTTTGCTTGTCACTCCTCCCACCAGGAGACGTGACTTGTTATGGCCTTCAGCCAATCACAACCTTCAATGAAGGTTAGCCTCTTTCTCGCTTAGCCAAGAGTATCATTCCATTTTTAGTATATAAAGCTACTCTTTACTTTAGTTTTAGTTTGTTCGAGATAGATAATGGTATAACAACCGAAACTAGTTTCTCAATATTTTTAATAAATGTGGTTGTGACAATTTCGTCTTATTATTCATTATGAACTACCTATTTTTATTTGATGATTACGTGGGATTTACAATTTGGTATTAGGGGAGAGAAAAATGTGGATCAGAAATAAATTTGTATTAGTGGTTTACTGGGTGGATTTCTAGAAATTGTTGGTAGGTCAATGAGTCGTTTAAACTCACAAACAAGGCTTAAGCCTGTGCTGAGTAACACGTTAGAGCGGTGAGGTGAGTGATATTTTAGAGCAATGAGGTGAGGTCAGTAAGGCAACAGAGGTGTATTTGTAACGTTTGCACAGTATTACCTCAATGAGGAGCGCAGGGGTCAACAGCAGTAAACAATGCTAGGTCTTACATAAACAAATCAGTATCCATGCATGCGTACAGCCATACACCGAAGTAAACAGTCCAACTCAATTATTATCTTTTCCAAGAAATGAAAATTATATTGACGGTGAATTTGATTGAGAGATATTATTGTTGGAATATTTATTCTAGATTTATTCTGAATCTATTCCATTACCTCTTGTAACTATTCGTAATCCGTCACAGTATTCTATTACCATTACTATGGTTCTTGGATTTCTTGTTCCATAACGATCTGCGTTGTTAATGTCAACTTTTTATTGTAGATTTAACGACTTGCAGTCAATTTTAAATTATGAATGTATAATAATGTACTCATTATTATGGATTTTGATGAATGGATAAATAGAAATGGCAGTTTGGAAATAGATTTAGAAAGTGAGCCGTAGCAGGTATCTGTTCAATCAGAGATGAGCTACGAAACTCCTGGGCCCACTTTGTAAGGGTGACCAAAAAGATAAGCCAGCAAAAAATACTTGTTCTCTGTTGTAAAATCACTTCCCGGTGGTTCGGAGCACACCTAAAACTGTAGTTCAATCTTATCAATCACCATCATCCAACTCATCACATATGCACAGGTCTCATACCTATGAGGGTTTCTTCCTCCGAGAAAAAAAGAAGATATTTTAAACTCTCACAACCTCATTAATCCATTCAATCAATTTATCATCCCTTCAAAATGATCAGATTGCAATCTGTGCTCATGTTATTGGAAAATGAACTCGTCCCTAATCCCAAGTATCGTTCAGCTTGTCCTATCACAATATTAGAGGATTTAATTATCAGGTCTTTAAACTTTGAACCGATCAATAAGTCCAGGGATTAGGATGTGTCACTTTGAATCTAGACGCCAAGTTGATTAATTAAAGTAGTCTACTTGGGATAGAACGTACAACTAATTAACTTATCCTAGTTCCGTAGTTTTTTTCCAGTTTCTCCAAGACTGATGGGAAAGCAGACAGGAAAATTAATTGTTCCGTACTAAACATGTACTTCAAGAAAGAATTACAGTATGGGGAATCATACGACAAATTGAATCTAAAAGATTAAGCCTGTGTGCAAGGTTTTTATTAATACTTTTTTTTTAAGTATCTTGTATTGAATATTATTAGGGCTTTGAAATGTTATCCATTGCTGTGAGGAAAATGTTTTTTTCTTCAATTATTTTGTGAAATATGAAGTTGAAATTTTTGGGGGTCAATTGATCTCACCTATGAGTGATTTTAAACTTTTGATAAATTTCTAGGAAATTAAGTTACAGAATGTCTAAAAGTTGAAAGATGAAGTGGAATGTTCTTCAGTGCTCTATTCTCTGCTGTAAAATCACTTCCCAATGGTTCGGAACTCACCTAAAACTGTAGGTCCAACTCATCAATCACCATCATCCAACTCATTACCCACGCACAGGTCTCAGACCTATGTGGGCTTCATCCTCGAAGAAAAAAAGAAAAAAACTAAACTAGATTAAAATGTAAGAAGGAAAAGGTAAAATAATTAAGGAAATAAACCGGAAAATTAACAAAGAAAATAGATGAAAGAGAAGCACGAACAGAGAAAAAAATTAGAGAACGAACTGAGAATCATAAGGGGAAATGAAAAAAGAGTGAAGAGAGTTTAAGCCTGTAATGACAGGAAAAGTAGGAAGAAATAAAATATCAACAAAAAGAATAGTTGAGAAGAAAGGTTGAAGAGGAGATTGAGTAGAGGAAAATCAGGAAAAAGATAGAATGAGACACACAAGTAGAAATGAAAAAGGGGGGAAGCTAGTTTCAGCCTGTGATGTAAGGGAAAGGGGGACAAGGATAAAACGGAATATCAACTAAAATAATGGATAAGAAGAAATATGGAAAAAGAGCTGGAGTAGAGAAAAATTAGAAAAAAATAGAACGAGAAAAACAAGGGGGAAAAAAGGGGGGAAGTGAGTTTGAGTCTGCAATGTGTGGAAAAGGGGAAGAAAAAGGAGGATAATCCGGAAGATCAACATAGAAAATAGATGAGAAGAAAGATGAACTAGAGCAGGCAAAAATTAGAAAAAAAGCAATAGAACGAGACACACAAGAAGAAATAAAAAAAGGGGTGAGGTGAGTTTCAGCCTGTGATGTGAGGAAAAGGGGAAGAAATAAGAGGATAAAACGGAATACAGAGAACAAAACGAATAGGTAAAAAGAAAAATAGAAGAAGGACAGGAGTGGAGGAAAACTAGAAGAAGAATAGAATGAGACAAATAAGGAAAAATTCAAAATAAAAAAAAAAATGGGGGAAAGCTGGTTTGTGCCTATAATGTGAGCAAGAATAACAGGGTAAGCCGGACAATAAAAAAAAGAACAGATTAGAAGAAAAGTTGAAGAGGATCAAAAGAAGGGGAAAACTAGAAAAAATAATAAAATGAGACACAAGGAGATATAAAAAAATTGGAGGAAAGCGAGTTTGAGCCTGTAACGTAAGGAAAAGGGGTTGGATAAACCGTAATATAAAAAAAATAGATGGAAGAGAAATTAGAGTACGGTAGACGGAAATTAGGAAAAGAATAGAACGAGGAACACAAAGAGAAATAAAAAGAATTGTGGGAGAGCGAGTTTAAGCCTGTAATTTAAAGATCCCTGAAATCCAAAAGAAAGCTGTTAGGTGTATGGAAAGAGTAAATAGATTAGATTCATGTAGGCCGTCGTTCAAAAGACTTGGTCTCCTAACAGTACTCTGCTTATATGTGTATAAGCTACATTATATTATATAAAAAGAGTGATATTAACCAAAATATTGACGTAAACGATTATAATACAAGAAGCCGAGAAGATTATCACTTGGTGAGTCACAATAGTAGCTTATTCAAACAAAAACCTAGTTTTATTGGTAGAAAATTCTACAACAAGCTACCGCAGATTTCAAAGAGTCTTCAAAATATTTTTTTTTTTTTTTGAGGATGAAGCCCACATGGGTCTGAGACCTGTGCGTGGGTAATGAGTTGGATGATGGTGATTGATGAGTTGGACCTACAGTTTTAGGTGGGTTCCGAACCACCGGGAAGTGATTTTCAGCAGAGAACATTGTCTTTTTTGCTGGCCAATCTAATCGGTCACCGTTACGAACAGGACTTACGAGAACGCAGCTTATCTATCTGATTGAACCTGCTACCTGCTACGGCTCGCGGCTATCACAATATAAAAATATTTTAAAAACAATTAAAAAAATATTTAGTTGATAAAGACTTTTATAGTGTAGAAGAGTTCCTTTCACATAAAAATTGAGCCCCATCTCAACTAATTGATATAGTAATCATGGTAACTAGTGTATAAGATAGTATAGTTTGTTAATCTGACTTGTCTTATACTCCTTAGCTGAAGAGTCAAAGACATAATCTATAAAAAAAGAAGATAAACCGGAATATCAACAAAGAGCATAGATGAGAAGATAATTTGGAAGAGGAAGTGGGGAAGGGGGAAATTAGAAGAAGAATAAGATTAGGAGCACAGGCAGCAGACAGAAGAAAAATTGGGGGAAACGTGTGGAAGGAAAGGAAAAATAGGAAAATATCAACAAATAAATTATATAAAAAGAGTGATATTAACCAAAATCTTGACGTAAACGAGTCAAAAGATTAGATTACTTTATTCATGGTAAATTTACAACTTTTTTTTTCAAATGTGCGCGTACATACAATATTTTAACATCACATAGAAAGCAGACCTGGTTGATACTATTTACATTTTGTTGGAAATATTAAAAGTGATCCAATGAGTAGAGCTTCTGAAATGAAATTCTAAGTGATGCATTTACATGAAAAGGCGAAGTTTGGACAAAAATTCGTCCATTCGAGCACTTAACCTAGAGAGAGAGAGATATAGAGAGAGAGAGAGAGAGATATATATATATATATATAGAGAGAGAGAGAGAGAGAGAAGAAGAGGAGCTCAATAAGGGGAAATCAGAAAAAAAGGATGAGGAACACAAGAAATGAAGAAAAGAATTGGGGGAAACGTGTTCGAGTGTGTAATGTAAGGAAGAATAAGAAATAACAACGGAGAGAGCAGAAGAAGAACTGGAGAGGGGGAAATTAGAAAAAAGGATGAAGAACACAAGAAAAGAAAAAAGGGGGAAAGAAAGTCTATTAAATGTTTTCATTAGACACAAAACCACAGTTTATTCTTCCTTTTCAAAGAAGATACATCAACTGTTGTCTTAAAATGGAGCCGCAATAAATTTTCTAGGCTGAAAAGTATACTAAAAGTCTCAGCCACTAATATTTTGTGCCGGCAAATGTAAAGGTTTGACTCCTGACATTTCCGAATGGAAAGGCACACTTTATCACTCCGAATTCACTTACCAAATGACAAATTCCCTATAAAAAGTATCAGTAGTAACCCGCCGCTTGAGTGGGTGTTACCAACCAGCGGAGAACAGAAAAAAATATTCTCGGAATTTGATTTATTGGCGACCATTAATCTCACGAACTATGAGGGAACTTTGCCAATATCACTATCTAAGAAATAAATTTCGGAATCTTCCCCATACGTAACAATGATGGGACTCTATCGAGCTGTTACGGTAATGTAGTGACCCGCGTTTGTCCAGATTAAGCTATCGTAAATCCAAGAATAAACTTGGGAAATGATGAATTTTTTCAAGAAAGTTTAAAAGTTTTGAAGGAAAAGTGCTTTAGATTCTGGAAAAACACAACTTGAGGGCTTGGTTTCATTGTAAACAGAAATGAACATAAATAATTGTTGATAATACTGTGGGTCTTTTGCACTATAACCCCGTATTTCTTAAAAATTGTCATTGAACAGTAGATTCCTAACCTAATCTTAGACCAGGTTAGGTTAGGAATCTACTTAGGTTAGGATTCTTTTTTAAAAATGCGGGATTATAGTGCAAAAGACCCAATACTGTAATTGTTCTCACTTATTCGTGCGATAGCTATTTCGTATCGGTGTAACGCTTCCTCAGACACGGTTCGAGGTCTACCCTACGTGACCCCCAGCCATAACCGAGGGAGCATTCCAATAATGTGAATTAATGAAGAAGTTAGAGTTGAATTCACTAGTAAAGTTTATTTCCAATAATTATTCATACTTACTTGTCTACTAGCAGTTTGCCCTATTCAATTGAATCGAGACAGGTTTTGAAAATTGCGATTATCCCATTTTGAGATACACTAATTGAGATTGGAACAATTTTAAAAATTGGAATTATTTCAATAATTGGGGTACCTTTAGACTGAAGTAGCCGAATTTTCAAAACCTGACTCCGTCGACCTCCAGCCGTGTTTGAGGAGGCATTACAACAATGCGAAATAGCTACACACGAATAAGTTTTAAATTCACTAGTACAGTATTATCAACAAATATTTATGTTTAAATTTCAAGTGAAAAGTAATATGAAGCTGCAATATCGAACAAGTTATATTTACTGCATTATGATTAGGCCAAATGAGTCTGAGACTTGCACCTAGTTGATAAGTCTCAGCCTTATGCGAGGGGAACAAGGTTAATATTCGGTAACATTGAATATGCCAGGCTAAACACCGGGAAAGTATTAACATCTGAAGGGTTTCTTCGTTATAAATGGTAAGGATGAGTTGAGAAAACATTGACATTTACTTCAAAAACAAGATACCATTAGCAGTTCACCTTTACACACTAGTAGATAGTAAACTCGCTCAATGAACCGAAGCTGAAATGAAATTTTAAAGAAAATTTTCGCTGTTTTTCCGATCAAGGACTTGAATAAGTTTTCCAATCAAGTTAACGAGACCTGATATTAGAACATTTAAAACGAATTATTTGAAAAGTAAAAGCTCATGTCATTTGTAGTAGAGATTTCTAAATTAAATTTTGAAAGGAATCCATACACAGTACTTCAGATTAACTACTTGTC
This sequence comes from Conomelus anceps, assembly GCA_948455865.1. Lineage (NCBI taxonomy): Eukaryota > Metazoa > Arthropoda > Insecta > Hemiptera > Delphacidae > Conomelus > Conomelus anceps. The sequence continues at coordinate 5,487,779 of OX418219.1, forward strand.
AAAGTTACCAATTACGGAGATCTGATATTAGAACATTTAAAACGAATAATGTTTGAAAGTAATGTAAAAGCTCCTGAAAACCTTTGCAATAGAATATTCTGGAACAAGCGTGCAAAGGAAACTTGGAAATACCAAGTTATGTTGTACCTACATTAGAAAACTCCATGAATTTAAATTCATGATAATAATTGAAGCCTGCAATCACTTATTCATAAACTAATTGCAAATTAAAGCATACGATTGAGAACGAATAACGTAGCCGAACACAAATTCTGGGTTCTACGCAGTTCGCAGTAAACGGAATAATGAAAATAATGAATGCCTACCGGCACGAGCAATTTATCTTGGAAAAGTATTTTGTAATTAATAAAGTAATCTGAAATTAGAACGAATAATACTCACAGTAAATCATCCTTGATGTATTTAGCAGATAATCCGAGCAATGGAACTGTTTTTCAAAACATACTGCACTTATTATTATCGAAAATGTCAAGCACTACAAAATATTCATTACTTTGCTGTTCATCAAGCACTGACTTGAGGTTACAGGCAAGTTAGTAACGAACAAAAGCAGATCACGTGGTCACTGCAGTTGGTGACATGATTATCATCGCCGCTGCAGTCACCAGTGCATCTAACCGCGAAATACAAACATTTGAATTTAATATCATAACAGATCGCGTTCAGATTGAAAAACAAAGAACAAAATCACGCGATATGGCTTTATTTGAGTGAAAGAAATGATTGCGGATCTAGAAAAAATTAAGTATTTTATTGAGAAAATATGAAAGTGAAAGAGAAAAGATTTTGTGTTTGTTTTTTGCGTAGAAAGATTATCACACAGCTTTTCACGCCAATACGAAGCGTCTGCCAAGCGTTTCGGAAACTAGGTTTGTAAATAAAATGGCTCTCAATGGTTGAACGTTATTATCATTATTGACAAAGTCTACTCAGCCAATCACAGCCATTTATTCACATCGCTTAACCATCTGATAAATTGGAGTTAAATAGAATTGAACGACTAAAAAAATGTAGAAAAGAATGACTTTTTCATTAGCTTGACGTGGCAAAGTTTGGACCACTGTCACTTAAAAGAAAAATAGAAAATAATAATGATAGAAGTTGATATGAGTAGGAGAAATTAAATAAAGTCTAGAAATTTTGATAAGAGTTGAATGAATAGATGAGATGGAATAGACTTTTTAATGAGCTGAAACAAAATAATTCCTGGATTTCTTGTTCCATGACGAACTGCGTTGCTAATATTAACTTTTCATGTGAAATTTAACGACATGCAGTCAAATATTTGTTAAGAATAAGTATAATAACTCACTTAAACTGGCCGAGTACTTTCGAATCTATGAGATCCATCTTCAGAGGCTCCTAGATCATCATGTCAGTTTTTTGGTTAGAAGTGTTGTGGTTTTTGTAAAATATGATCAAAAAGTTTGTGAGATTTAAAATTTAGTTGTTCATTGAGAATGTTTTGTTTATTGTGTGTGGTGTGTTTGTATATTCTCCTACACATTCAAACAACGTTACAAGGAACACTTTCAAGCCCTGACATCCAAAGCTGAATCGAATTTTGCCGACCATATCATTCAAACTGGACACACTTTTACCGACATCAGTACCAACCTACACATTCTACACATAAAATCTAAAGGACACGAACTCAACACCTTGGAACAATTTGAAATATACAAACACACCACACACAATAAACAAAACATTCTCAATGAACAACTAAATTTTAAATCTCACAAACTTTTTGATCATATTTTACAAAAACCACAACACTTCTAACCAAAAAACTGACATGATGATCTAGGAGCCTCTGAAGATGGATCTCATAGATTCGAAAGTACTCGGCCAGTTTAAGTGAGTTATTATACTTATTCAGGGGTGCCCACAGGGGGGGCTATGACGCAGACTGCGTCATTGAAATTCTTGGGGGGGGGGTTCCAAAAAACGTTTCAAAAATATACTACGAAGTCACCAGATAGAATGTCAATTAATGAAAATGTATTTATAATTATTATTATACAATTGAATATGAATTAGCTAAAATAGTTATGTTTAGGATTTGTGCAGGAAGTTATTATTCAAACTTAGCAAGACGCTAAGCGAGTGTTCTGAAAGTGGTTTATACAACTTTACTCTCCTTAACAGTTACTAGTTAATCAGCAGAAAGAGCAATAAGTCGATTTAAAATTATCAAAAACAGACTCAGATCAGCTATGGGAGACTCATGGTTGTCCACTCTAATGGTTCTAGCTGCAGAAAAAGATGTACTTGAGTCTAATTCTAACGAAGAAATAATTGAAAGGTTTTCTGTTTCCTCATCCCAAAGACAAAAACTTCTATGTGGGGTTTAGAGAGATAGATTTAACAAGCTTAGAAGGTGCCTAGCTAACTTGTAGATGGTCACAGCCTACAAATTTAAAATGTTTGACTTCAAACTGTTGATGTTTTTCATGTATTTTACGATAACTACTTACTAATAAGTAAGAACTGCTTTTGAAAAACTTACCAAATACTAAAAATTCAGTAATTTTTCATAACTATGTCTTTATTTTGTTTTTGAAAGACACTTCTTTCGATTGTGTGTTGTAAATAACTATACATGAAATGTGTGCCTTTTATGTACTTCATCCATACATAAATTCTCCCAAGATTATGGGAGATATCACTAAGTAAATAACCTGTTGTTTAACTACTGTCCAATAAATGACTTAGTATTTTGAATTTTTGTGTTTTACAAATGAAGTGTTTAACTCATTGTTTTCACTTCCTTTAAAGGAACAACTTTGTACAATTATTTAACCTTAATCTAATTGGTACACCGAACATAAACTTATAGGTATTTCATTTTTATTGAACATTGTGTATTTGTAATAATATTTTATTGTTTAAAAACCATTTAGGTTCAAATTCTTATTTAGCTATTTTGCAATTAAGTTTATTGAGCAGAAGTTCATATTCATTTCATTGATATTTCTTTTTTACCTTTACAAAAAAATGTTACCTATGTAAAGAATCTCAAGAAATATACATACATTTTGTATATTATCGACTGGGTTTGAATTTTTTCAATAGTTATAAAAATCTTCTTTTAGTTTTAGAAAGAATACGGGGGGCTTTTTTCGAATTTTTTGGGGGGGGGGGGGGGCTAATTTATGGGGGGGGGTTTGGTGCTAAATTTAGGGGGGGGGTGCGTCATGAGGCTTAGGGGGGGTGGGCCCTGTCAAAACTGACACTGTATTTCAGTAAAAGTGAGTGTAAATCACATTTAATTGAAATACAGTGTTAGTTTTGATATTAGATCGAATTTCTTATCAATTACTATGACATACATTGTATTTCAGTAAAAGTGAGTGTAAACCACATATTTAATTGGAATACAGTGTTAGTTTTGATATTAGATAGAATCTCTTATCAATCACTTCCCGGTGGTTCGGAACCCACCTAAAACTGTAGGTCCAACTCAACAATCTCCATCATCCAATTCATTACCCATGCAAAGGTCTCAGACCTATGTGGGCTTCATCCTCCAAAAAAATACATTGTTAGTTTTGATATTAGATAGAATTTCTTATCAACTACATAAAATATTTGGCACCGACTTCAAAAGATTACTTGTATGAAATTTAAAATTTTCTCAGTTTAAAGTAAATACTTTATTTTAAACTTTTTAGTACGTGAGTATTTAATCATTTCACTGAAGTCGGTTTCTTTTTTTGTTTTAAAATATGTTTTTTAGTATGTGCCGTGAAAATGGTATTAGACTTAAATGGTAAAAATGTGAAGTACTGAAATCTGAAATTACTTATTTAGGGTTTAAAATTGACAAAGATTGCATACATAAAACTGATGATAAGATTGCAGTTGTTAAGAATGCAAAACGTCCTACAAATGTATCAGAGTTGAAATCTTTTCTAGGGTTTGTTACATATTACTCAAGGTTTATACAGGGCATGGCTAATTCTCTCTCACCTTTATACAACTTACTCAGGAAAAATGTTGTTTTTTCGTGGTCACAAGAGTGTGAAACTGCATTTCAAACAATTAAGAAAGATATTGAAACAAAACTTACTCTTGCGGATTTTGATGTCACTAAACCTATAATTGTTGCTACTGATGCTAGTAAATATGCTATTGGTGCGGTTCTTTCATGTTTAGATGAAAAAGGTGTGGAAAGGCCCATAATTTTTGCTAGTAGATGTCTCACTGCAGCTGAGCGAAATTATTCCCAGATAGACAAGGAAGCATTGTCAATTTATTGGGGAGTTAAGAAATTTTTCAATTACTTGTTTGGTCGTCATTTTTCTTTACTGACTGACCACAAACCATTACAAAGCATCTTAAATGCTCATGCTGCTACTCCATCCATCAGTGCTACACGTTTATTACATTATTCATTATTTTTACAAGGTTTTGATTACACCAGTGGTACTGTGGCAGTGGTACTGTGCATACGTTGTCAGAACAGGCTCTGCGAATTTTGAAGAATAGCATATTAATTCGAACGGATAAGTAGTATTTTTGTTTATTATTATTAGTACTTATAATATATTAATAATTTACATCATTAACGTGTCTAATATAAGTTAAAGTATTTAAATAAAAAGTCAAATTCTATTTTCGAGGTTAGGTGTACCGATATTGATAAATTTTCTTGTAATTAAATAGTCTCAAGTTGACAATTGTAATAAATTAAGTAATATTTCATTAAACATTTAACTAAAATCAATTGAAAACAATTTTTAGCTAGGAAAATGAGTCCAAACAAGGCATCTAAATCTAATTGTTTAACTAAAACTCAGGTAGCTACGCGATCTCAGCAATTATTAACAAAAAAATCTCCAACAGCTCTTAAAGCTACTGTAGATGTAGAAGAAAAGGTTGCTAAACTATTGAGTGATCACACCAAATTGAAAACAAAATTAGAATCATCATTAAAAAATTCTGAGGAAGAACGAATAGGGTTAGTGGATCACATAAAATCTCTGGAAGTTATTGTAAAATTGCAGCAGGAAGACCATAAAACTGAAATACTAAATCTCACGAGTCAATGTATAGGTCTATGTCAGAGGAAATCGAAATATTAAAATCAAAAATAAACTTGGCTAATGTAAGATCTGAACCTCTGATCAATACAAAAAAAGTAGAACCTAAATCAAATGGGGAAAAAATAAATAGAAATGGTCAAACAAAAACGTATAGTCAGGTTTTGCAAACAGCAACCAAAACTAAAGTAAGGGCAAATAACGATAGGAAAGGTAGAGTACTGCTCTTGACATCCAGTCATGGACGAGACTGTAGTGACCTACTAAATAAAAGATTAAAAAATAAGTATGAAGTTCAGAGCTTTTTCAAACCAAGTGCCCCTATAAACGCAATCGTAGAGTCAGCACAGGAACAAACTAAAGATTTTGGAAAAAACGATTTTCTAATAGTACTGGGTGGCTCAAACAATATAAATGAACCTAATCTAAAACATCTTCCTGAAATAAATGAAAAAATTAAAGAGATTGTGCCACTCAGCCAAAAAACTAATGTAATAATAAGTACAATTCCGTATAGGTTTGATAGGCCAGAGCTAAATGAAGCCATTAAGTCAACAAATAAATCAATTCATAATACAATCAACAGCCTAAAAAATAAGAATTCTAAGCAGTTGGGGATTTGTTTTCTAAATGAAAGGCTGAAAAAACAAAACTTCACTAATCATGGTCTACATCTAAATCAATCTGGCAAAGTAATATTTTGTAATAGGCTGGCAGAGCTGATTGAAAGTCGTTTGCAATCTACTGTCAATAATTCTCCTAAACAATCATCTAACGAACCTTTTTTAGTAAAGTGGCTCAAAACCGGGAAGGGAAACTAGTTTCAGATGATAAATTCATATCTTCAATTGTAAAAGACGTTAATCGATCAAAAAATCAGGATAGCATTAGTGGAAGGAACTCTTGTAGCAATCTGATAGGCTCTCAAGATCCTAAGAGATTAAGTAAATCTACTTCAATATGCAAAAGCAACGATAAAGTAATAAGGGATGATAGGGAAGTACCGGTACTCACTGTGTTCCATCAGAATATTCAATACATTCGTAACAAAATAGATAGAATCGAAGTATTTTTTAAAGAAGAGGCTCCTGATATAGCTATTTTCACAGAGCATGGTTTAAAAGAAGATGAATTGTCACAACTTAATATTCCAAACTATTCATTGAAAACGTCGTATTGCAGGACATCTCATCGAAGTGGGGGAGTAGCTATCTTCACTAAAAATGCTAAGAATATGCAAACATTTAATTTAGAATATGTAGAGAAATTTGCTGTGGAAATGGATTTAGAAGTTACTGGTTTGAGAGTAAAAATCGACAATAATTTGGAAGTAGCGGTGTTAGGTATTTACAGGTCACCAAATGGGGAATGGAATAATTTTTGTGAACTATTCAATAGGCTTTTAGAGATTACTACTACTCGTTTTACAAACGTTATTGTAGCGGGAGATTTCAATACAGACTTTGCAACACAGAATAAAATGACAGAAGATTTAAGGGATATTATATACATGAATAACTTGGAAATAAAAGTTCATGAATATACCAGAGTCACAAGAACATCACAAACAATAATTGATAACATCCTTACTAATATAGATTACTCTAAAACAAGACTAGGCGGCTCGGAACTATCTGATCATGACTATCAAATCTTAGAGGTGGGGTTGCAAGGTTATAAATCAATTAAAAAGAGTAGAGTAATGAAAGAAATTCAACAATGTGAACAGGGGAATATCGATTGTTTGAAGCAGAATCTGCTACAAGAAAACTGGAGTAGGGTTTACAATAGCAATAGTTTGAATAACAAATATGATAGTTTCATTAATATTTTAAGGTTTCATATTACTATGAGTTGTCCAGTTATAAAAGTCCCTGTAAAAAACAAATTAGACAAAATTGAAGAGTGGATAACTGATGATATCCTTGCAGAAAGAAATAGGGTTAAAGATGCATATGATGAATTCAAACTATCTAGAAATATGTTAAGTGAAGTTAATTACAAAGCTCTAAAGAGAAATTATACAAAAGAAGTGAAAAGAGCGAAATGTAAGAAAACAGCTGAAATTTTGAATAATAGTGTGTACTTTAACACAGCAGTGTGGGATGTAATGAACAAAAATAGGCAAGTAGCTCATGTAGATGCTTATACTAGTGTCCCCAGAATAATTAACGAAAATAACAAATATATTGATGATAGTGTAGACATTTGTAATTTCTTTAACAGATATTATCAACTGGTTGCTAAGGATCTTCAAAAATCTCTTAATACAGGTATTAGTGATGCAAACATGAGGAATACTGAGGGGATTCAGAACGAATTAAAATTCCACCCAGTATGCCAAGACGAGTTGTCAAATATCATTGATAGTTTAAATAATAAAAAAACTGTAGGAATGGATGGGGTATCCAGTAAAATTCTGAAAGAATGTAAAGATCAATTGTTAGACCCTTTGATTCATCTGATCAATCATTCATTAGAACAAGGTGTTTTTCCAGATAATTTAAAAGAGGGGAAGATCTTGCCAATCTTCAAAAGTGGTGATAGAGAAAAGGTAGAAAACTATAGGCCTATTAGTATTTTAAATGTAATAAGTAAAATTTTTGAAAGAGTAGTTCTTAATAGGTTACTTCTGCACCTTCAAGAAGCTAACTTTATCTGTGATGAACAGCATGGCTTCCAGAAAGGGAGATCAACAAAGACAGCCATAGTTTCTCTAGTTGAAAAACTAATAGATATAATAGATTCAGGTGATAAAGCTACTGCAATCTTCTTAGATCTGTCAAAGGCATTTGATTGTGTTAATCATAGAACTTTATTGGAAATACTGCAAAATGTAGGTGTAAATGGGGTTGAACTGAAATGGTTTGAATCCTATCTTATTGGGAGAAAACAATGTGTAGAACTAACTACAGTAGTTGGTAATAGTATAGTAAAGAATAAATCTAATAAATTAGAGGTGCAAGCTGGAGTGCCTCAGGGGTCAATACTAGGTCCATTGCTTTTTTTGTTATATGTGAACCGTTTACCTAAAGAATTAATTAGTGGTAGAGCCCTCTTATTTGCTGATGATACATCACTCATTTTCAGCAATTCCATTCTAGATAATTTAGAAATAAGTGCCCATATAGGTGTGCAGTCTATTGTCCAATTTTTAAATCAGTTGAAATTAACTATAAATAGTAAAAAATGCCAATACCTTCAATTCAAAAACAAACATAATTTAAATGAAGATAGGGCTATAAACGTGTTTGTAAACGATAATCAATTAGACCAGGAAGAAAAAATTGCATTTCTAGGAGTTACGTTGGATAGACGATTGACCTGGACTGCATACATTGAGAAAATATGTAGTAAAATTTCATCTGGGGTATTTGTCCTGCGACAGCTTGCTAGATTGAATGACAAAAAGTTACTTTTTACAGCTTACCATGGGCTCTTACTGTCACATATTAGGTATGCTATCTTAGTATGGGGTAATTCATCAAAACAAAATCTTGATAGGGTGTTTAAGATCCAAAAGAAAGCGGTTAGGTGTATAGAAAGAGTAAATAGATTAGATTCATGTAGGCCGTTGTTCAAGAGACTTGGTCTCCTAACTGTACCCTGCTTATATGTGTATGAAGCTACTTTATATGTAAAAACGAATGATATTAACCAAAATCTTGATGTACATGATTATAATACAAGACGCCGAGGAGATTATCACTTGGTGAGTCACAATAGTAGCTTATTCAAACAAAAACCTAGTTATATTGGTAGGAAATTCTACAACAAGCTACCGCAGTTTTTGAAGAGTCTTGAAAATATAGAAATATTTAAAAAACAATTGAAGAAATATTTAGTTGATAAAGCTTTTTATAGTGTACAAGAGTTCCTTTCACATCAAAATTAAGCCTCACCTCAACTAATTGGAAGTAATTATGGTATCTAGTGTATAATATTGTTGATCTGACTTGTCTTATACTCCTTAACTGGAGTCTCCAAGACGTAATCTACAAAAAAAAAAAAAAAAAAAAAACCATACAATACCGTAAGACCACTGAACATATGAATGCTGATTTTTGCTCAAGATTTCCTATGGAAATGGTTAATGACAATACTATTGATGAGGTTCAAATTGTACAAATGAATCAAATTAATATTTTACCGGTTACAAGGGAACAAATAGCTCATGAAACTAGAAAAGATCCAGATATGTGTAAATTACTTCGACAAATTTTAGGTACTGAAAATGGTGAAAATACAAACAATATTGCTGAATATTCAGTTGAACAAGGTTGTATTATGAAAGGCTTACGAGTTATGATTCCAAAATCTTTACAATCTAAAGTACTTGAGGAACTACACCAAGGACACTTAGGAATTGTAAAAATGAAAGGCCTTGCACGAAGTTATGTCTATTGGCCAAATATTGATTCTGATATTGAGCTTGTTACAAAGAATTGTATACATTGTGTGCATCATTCTAGACAACAGTCTAATGTGAATTTACATCCATGGCAATTTCCTTCAGGACCATGGCAAAGATTACATATAGATTTTGCTAATCCTTCTCCAGGATTATGGCTGTTAATAATTGTTGATAGTTACAGTAAGTGGGTTGAAACTTACATAATGAAAACTCTTTCAAGCAAAGAAACAGTTGAAAATTTGCGTGAATGTTTTGCTAGATTTGGTTTACCAGTTACACTAGTATCAGATAATGGTACTCAGTTTACCTCTAGTGAATTTCAAACCTTTTGTACTAATAATGGTATAAAGCATATTACCAGTGCTCCTTTCTTTCCTGCATCCAATGGTCAGGCAGAACGTTTTGTACAAACTGAAGTCAGGATTAATTAAATGTTGCGAAGGTATGATTGTAAATTCTACTTTACGGTTCAAATTAAATAATTTTTTAATGAACTACAGAAAAGCACCACATGCTACTACTGGTGAAAGTCCATGTAATTTACTCATGAAAAGAAATATTCGAACTAGACTAGATTTGATGCTACCCAATATTACTGACAAAGTGTTAGATACTCAAAGAAAGGAAATGCAAAAACAGACAATTAAAGATAAATGTTTCAATATCAATGATAGAGTTATGTACCAAATTTACAATAATAAGGGTAAATGGAATACAGGTATTGTAGCTGATAAAATTGGTTCTTCTATGTACAATATCATTACTGATGATAATCTTTCTATTAGGAGACATGCTAATCAAATGAAGGATTGTAAAATTAATTTAAAGGATTTTTCAACTGATATACCTAATGTTCATTATGATACTGATGTAATTGTGCCTAAATCAACAGTACTTTCTTAACAATTGAAAGCTATTACAAGCAATGATGTTGATGATTCTACTTTCTTTTCTAATTCTTTCAAGAATGTTTTACATTCAATGCCAGTTTCTACAAAATTACCGATTGTGACAGATACTATTTACCATACGCCACAGGCTAGACCTGTTAGGTTCAGAAAACCTCCTGAAAGGTATTCACCCTAGGTTTCATTACGGGGGGAGGTGTCATATATCCTTGTACAACATGAATTTCAGTTTTATTTTATGCAGTTGGCAAGACTGTGCCACACCAGAGAGACAACGCCTACTGTACTATGTCTCTATTGTCGATTGAATTTTCATGATGCAATGAGTTTACTTACGCTATTCGTTCTTTTAATAAAATGTATTTCATAAATTACAATGAGTTTATGATTACTTCTACCACCTACGTTACAGAATTGAATACTATAAAATACATAGCACAACAGAATGGTTACAAACACACACTAATAGACAAACTACTGCACAGAATATCAACAAAACCAATCACTCACACCAGCAACAAACAGAATGACAACCCCCATACATTCATCACACTTACCTACCTCAACAAAAAAAACTCATAAAATAGCAGCTTCATTCAGGAAACTCATAAAATAGCTTACAGAACAAATAATTCACTCAAAAAACACCTGCATTTTCAGACAACATCTCAAAACAAGTACAACAGATCTGGAATTTACAAATTGAAATGTGATGACTGCAACAAGTTCTATATAGGACAAACTGGCAGGACATTCACCACTAGATTCAAAGAACACACAAGAGCCATCTCACACCCAAACACACATTCCACTTTTGCTGAACACATCATTTCAACAGGCCACAGTTATACAGACATTGACACTAATTTAGACACACTACACTTCACTCACAAAAGCCATAAACTCAATGTTTTAGAACAATATGAGATTTACAAACATGCAAAGCAGGAACCTGACAACATTTAAAATGATCAACTTAACTTCTTCTCACACACTCTATTTGACAAAATAATCCCAATTTCAAACCTCCCGCCTACTCATCCCCCCACCCCAGCACCATTCCAACATACATAACCCTCAAACTCATACCTTAAGTCAGTGTACTGTGGGTTGTCTGACGATGCTCTAGACAACAGAGTGAAACGGCCGTCACGCCATAACGTGAGTTAATTTCCATTTAAAAGTGGTTTTTTTAAGTTTATATTACATATTAGTGGAAACAAGATGGATCTTCAACATCATAAATAAAATTACTTCCAATTCAATGACGAATATACTACAGCCATCCTGCCGACCTCCCTATGTGATCACCCATTTCTAGCATAATGGTCGAAATGTGTCTCCAACACTAAGGGAAAATCAAAATATTAAAAAATAATTTAATTTCTGTGGAATAATTTAATATAAGAGTCCTTCACCAAAATTTTTGATTGCCGGCCGCCACTGCAGTGCTCAGTGAGTAAAATATTTTAATTATCTACTCAAATATTTGACTTCATAGTCGTGCAATTATTCATAAAGTCAAATACTGTAATTATTATTAGTAATACGCGCAGTTCGTCATGTATACCAAATTTCAAGATTTCAAAACCAGTAAATGTTACCAGTGTCATTTTTTGGAGGATGAAGCCCACATAGGTCTGAGACCTGTGTGTGGGTAATGAGTTGAATGATGATGATGATGATTGATGAGCTGGACCTACAGTTTTAGAATAGAATGACTTTTTTATTTGTTGACGTGGCGAAGTTTGGACAGTTATGTCCAATCTACCACTTGTCCAGATACCTGCTTCGGCTCACGGCTATCACTTCCCTGTCGTCTGGTCTATTAAAATTCAAAGATGTTGAAGAATTTGAATAGACCAATCAGACTCCACCAGTAACATTTACCAGTAAATGAGAAGGCTCCCATAAACTCAACCAATAATCTACTTTTCAACCTGATTTTACAAATTGTTTGGGGGGGGGGGCTTGAAAACGCTTTTGGCACAAAATGGGCAATCAAGAAGTGGAAGGGCGACGACTGTATTACTAGTAACAATACTATTTGATCTAAAACTGTTATTTTTCTAAGAAAAATTTTGAAAATCCAAAAATATATAGTTTTAAAAAGTACAATAATTATTATAGTTATTGTCGATTAGGACAATATTGTCGATTTGAGAGCATTAATATGGTAACATCAGCTGATGAACCGGGTCCACTTTGATTCGGTCTCCTGTAAACAAAAACAGTCCCAGTAATACCAACTAGAACCACATGATAATCAAGTTGGCATTGCTACCAGTTACCGGCTTTCATAATCAGCTGACTGCCTCCATTTTCTTCAGTTGATGTCTAGCACTGATAGAGAGAAGAGCTGTTTTGTGCTCCAGTAGATTTTTCAACACACATCACTGGAATGTTACCTTAAATTTGCTATTTAAACAGTGCCTACTGAAGTGCTCAAATGATTTAGTGATGAATAAATGGAAAATCAATTCTGGATATCTTTCACAAGGTAAGCAGTTTCATATCAATTTTTGCAATTTAGTCTATTTTAAGACACCCTTAAATACCATAGTTTCTTAATTGCATAGCTTTGCTCCATTATTTTGAAGTGAGAAATAACTAAAATGAAATGGCTAAAATTTAACCTAAAAAGTTCATCATCACTAACTCTTTGAAATCTGTCTAGTCATTTTCAGTTACCAACTCTAATTCAATAACTATGTTTCAATACTCGGGTAGGGTAAACTCTACTAGTTTTCCCCTTTATTAACTTATTTCAAAGCCAAGCTAAGAAACTATTTAATAACTACAGTTTTTAATATAAAAACCAAGAAAGAATTGTTATTTATTTTTAGGTAGACTTCTCGCTATTCATTATTATACATTGACCTTGACTACAGTACCAATTTATTTTATAGATCATTAGAATTTATAAATTTTATTGGGACATTCTCAGTGAACATGCATTTTCTCATTTTGTTAGTTTTAATCTACCAATGCTGCTTGATTTCAAATTTCTCATGAATTTATTTTTATTATTGCTTCTATTTTCCCTTGGACATTATTTTCCAGACAGTGTGCTTCAAAAGTCAATCTTAAAACTATCCATCAATTGAAACGTCCTTCAAAAATCAAAAGCAGAGAATTTAAATTGTTTTTGACTGAAAAAAGAAATAATTCATTGTTTGAAAAATAAGTTCAGAACTGGTCGTCGCCTACATTATAATTATTATAAATTGATAGTGATATTATATAATCAAATTAAAATTAGTTATCACACTAGTAGCCTCTTAGTGGAATTTCAATGAGCTTTTATATCATGATGATCATCCAAGTAACTAGTAACTATATTGATAAACCTCTTATTAGAACTTGTATGCATACTGGGCTAATCTAATTTTATGATTTCAAGAAATGTTTCTTACAAGCCAGCAGCTACCGTACTGATTTGAACCATGATCTACCAATAATTGATTCAAACTATTCCAATCCTTATAGATAATTAATCCATATTCTTTTCAATGAGAAAATGTTTTTCAGTCTCATTTAATTATTATCTTTAATCTCTGTCCTTTTGCTCAAACTCCACTTACTCACTACTCAAATATATACACATCCCACTTGCAATTTGACATGTTCAGTGACTATAGATAGGCCTACTGTACTAATCCAACATTTTCTCAAAATTATGTTGCTGCAACCCAAATTGACCAATTTCTTTGATTATTTCACAATTCTTTTTAGGATATTATAAAATTGGGTTCCACTATTTGACGTCGTTTCAGGCATTGCTGAATATAGTTAGCAAGATTATTAACTTGAAGCTAGTTTGTAAAATATTTTTTCAAGTTTGGTTTCTCAGTCGTTTAGTAAATTATTCAGTAGCTATTGATTCATTAGCGGCCCTAAGGCTTGTTTCACACACACCCGGCAGTCGGGTAGCTGGTGTTGTTTGCCCAGCTGTACGAACATTGCATTATATGGGACTATGTAATCATACCGGATAAACAATAATGGTTACCTAACTGCTGGGTATGTGTGAAACAAGCCTTAGGGCCTCTAATGAATCAATAGCTTTTGAATGATTTTCTAAACGACTAAGAAACCAGGCATGAACCATATATTAAATTGATCATGATGTTATTTCCATGCCAGTGAATCGAAATGACTCATTCCAAATTCAATTCCATTGGATCACCATTTAATTCTAATATATACTAATGATAGTCTTATTGGGATTGAATAGGAAATTTTAATTCATTCCAAGTATCCTCCAACATTATTCTCAAGGGCAGAGATTGTTCATTGATATACTTGATGAATGAAGTGGCTGTTTTACCCTATCAAAATTTCAATATAATTATTGTTGGAGCCGTATTGATACTGGTTTATTTTGTATGGCTTTCCATTTTTAAGAACAAGTATTTCTGAGTTTTCAACTATATCCAGCAAAACATATGATGCAGTATCAGTATATTAGGACACATTGTTTAATGCTCAAGATACTTGATCTTAATCAACATCATCACTTCAAACACATTCTATAGTCAATTGAATATTGCCAGCACATATCAATTTCCAATCAACTTTACAAACTTTTATCAATGTAACACCACCACATATTTTGATATAATTGAAGCAATCAACACACCTCCAAATTTGTAATAGCTTAACTGAACTATTTTTTTTTCAACAGGATGACTGATCAGTTCAACCTACTTCAAGAAGGAGATATGAAAAGACTCAACTTCACGGTAACCTCTTCAGTAGGTCAAGATGGTGGAGTACAAACTGGCCAGGACGTGAAACTGGAGATTTGGTATTATGTATCTTGCTTTTATAGTCAGTTAGGTTAGAAGTTTCCCACCATTCTCCTGCATATGCTAGGAGGTTTACAGTTGTTAGTCAAGTACCACACTCTTCAACCATGCTCTTGGATTGTGCCACAAAGTCATATTTGTGGCTTCGATGGCAGGGTCTGCATCTGAGAGTCCATGTCTCTCTTGTAGAGTTCATGACCGCAGTTGTCAGATAACGCTGCTATACGTCCATCTTATGATGGAGTGGTACTGTTTATTGTAGCTGGTGGGATGTGTTATGAGGCTAACAATCGTGAATGGAGATTTGTTGGGTTGTAGGGCATTTGCAGTTGTTAATCATGTATCACACTTTCTATCCGGGCTCTTGATTTGTGCCATGACATAATCTTATCGTGCTTGATGGTTTTTTGGCTGGGTTCAGTGGCTCTCACGGATGCTTCGAGAGTCTCTCTCCTCGCTAAGGCCTTGTGACTACTTGTTAGTTCCACAAGGAGAACAGGGTGCACTGCTCAGTCGCCACAACCATTTTATTATGGTGTGGTACATTTCATTGCAGCTGGTGGGTTGATATAAGGCTAACAAATGTAAATAGGGATTTGCTGTTAGGTCCCTGTCAGGATTCTCATGTCACATTCATTGTGCATGGACTGTGTTACCCTGTGATCAAGAGATGCCGGTTGCCAGGTGAAAACCCTGGAGTAATGATGTCTCCGACATATGTTGAGTGCAGGTGTTAGCACCTTTATGTTTGGTAATTGTGATAAGAGATTAGATTAGACATTGATTATGCAAAAATTGTGGGAGTGGCTCTCACTTTAGCTTCGGCTACTGGCTTTGAGCTTAGAGCTTATGCCGTATTTACTGTTGCCAGTGAAAATGCCATAAGCTCCAACACACTGAGAATAGAGTTCACTAAATCAAATCATTTATATATCCTCCTCAACAAAAATAGAAACATAAAAATATAAAAAATACATCTGAATAATATAAAATAAAATTGCACTAAATCAACAAATATATAACTAGTTTATATGGTATTTATATACCAGTTTCAAAAGTACAAATCATGATTTGAAAGAATCAAAAAATTTTCTGGGGCTCTTATACACATGCTAGGAAGTGGAAATATGTGATACTATTTATCAATTGCTTAGAGGCGCTTGCCTACAGATGGTAGGAATGCAAATATTTGAAACTATTTATTGATAGAATATTGGCGCTTGCCTACAGATGTAGGAGTGCAAAAATATTTGATACTATTTATTGATAGATTATTGGCGCTTGCCTACAGATGTAGGAGTGCAAAAATATTTGATACTATTTATTGATAGATTATTGGCGCTTGCCTACAGACGTAGGGGTGCAAAAGTATTTGATACTATTTATTGATAGATTATTGGCGCTTGCCTACAGACGTAGGGGTGCAAAGATATTTGATACTATTTATTGATAGACTATTGGCGCTTGCCTACAGATGTAGGAGTGCAAAAGTATTTGATACTATTTATTGGTAGATTATTGGCGCTTGCCTACAGATGTAAGAGTGCAAATATATTATACTATTTATTGATAGATTATTGGCGCTTGCCTACAGATGTAGGAGTGCAAAAATATTTGATACTATTTATTGATAGATTATTGGCGCTTGCCTACAGACATAGGGGTGCAAAAATATTTGATACTATTTATTGATAGATTATTGGCGCTTGCCTATAGATGTAGGAGTGCAAAAATATTTGATACCATTTATTGATAGATTATTGGCGCTTGCCTACAGACATAGGGGTGCAAAAATATTTGATACTATTTATTGATAGATTATTGGCGCTTGCCTATAGATGTAGGAGTGCAAAAATATTTGATACTTTTAATTGATAGATTATTGGCACTTGCCTACAGATGTAGGAGTGCAAAATAATATATTATACTGTTTATTTATAGATTATTAGCGCTTGCCTACAGATGGTAGGAGTGCAAAAATATGTGATACCATATTTATTGATAGATTATTGGCTTTTGCCTATTCATGTACGGTGAATGTGATAAGAAATTAGATTAGACATTGATTATTCAAAATTTGGGGAAGTGGCTCTCACTTTAGCTTCAGCTACTGGCTTTGTGCTTAGAGTTTATGCCATTCTCTCTGGCAATGCTTTGGCAGTGAAAATGTCATAAGCTCTACCACACTGAGAATAGAGTTCACTTGGGTACATTCAAGCATGGAAGCAATAATTCAAGGGTAGTTTAAGGGTGCTGTCCTATACTTGCTAGGAAATGAAAATATGTGATACTATTTATTGATATATTACTGGCGCTTGCCTACAGATGTAGGGGTGCAAAAATATTTGAAATCATTCATTGATAGATTATTGGCGCTTGCCTACTGATGTAGGGGTGCAAAAAATTTGATACTATTTATTGATAGATTATTGGCGCTTGCCTGCAGATGGTAGGAGTGCAAATATGTGATACTATCTATTGTTAAATAAGGAATTTTCCCCATTTAATCACTCTTGCTCAAGTCTGTTTCAGCCACACTGTGTTGTTGTCATCACCACTTCTTCTCAGGTATTCTTCTCAAACAGATTCAACTCCATTCGTGCTACAGTCTTTTTTAAGCTTTATCTACTAGGTAATTAACTGTTTTTCTTTTCTTGTAGAATCTATTCTAAATAACTGAAGAAATCACAATAGCCTTCATAGCTAAACAGATTCGGTTTCAGAGCAATTCAAATATCTAATCCAGTGCTGAGTTTCAAGCATTGCATTTTGAGATTTGTCCAGATATCTCAACGCAGTAATAATTGAATGTTTCCATGAGTGATGATTCTGAATCTCCATCAATAAATCAGATAATAAATCCAGCCAATCCGACTTAGCTTTTTTAAATGCTATCCAATTCTAAACTATTCTTGATTATTTGAATTAAAAATTAAATTATGTTGTTTTAAAACTATTTAGTGGACTTTATGCTTTGAAAATTTCTTTTATCTCTGATTGTTTTCTAGGCTAGTTTGCCAGCAGAAGTGTTCATCTAATTGCTATCAAAGAGGATGGAAACTCCAAAACTAAAACTGATAAGATATATAGTAGTACCGGTAGCTTACCTGAACAGAATTTTTGTTTGAAGCTTGGTATTTGATGATCCAGACAAACTGCTAGCTGGACAGTTACTTGAAAAAATATTATTGTTGAAAATGATAGAATAATATTCTTCAAAAGATTATATTGTTTTCATATTGATGCAGGAAATTGATGAAAATTTCTGTAAACATGATTAGGCTACCAATACACAGTTTCAGTACGGTAGTTCGTTGGTATTATAAACCTTTTAATCAGAATTGAAATGCAATAATTTTTGTTTAATGTTGAAATAATAATTGTTTTTTGCTTTTCTACTGGTGGGGAAGGAATTATGCACAAATTCTGGAACGCAGATTTCAGGGTTATACCGGAACGTTTTTCTAAGTATGTCGGGAATTAAAAAAATATTTTTTAGCAACTTTTTATATTGTACTTGTAATTGGGCATGCATTTATGTTGTTACAATTCTTTGTTATATTGTGTTTTTCATGGCATTGATTTAAAAAACGTTATGTATTAATAATAGCAAAAAAATCATTTTCTATTTAAATTCAAACAATGAAAATATATATAGTTGATAAAGTTTCTATAGAGTACAAGTGACCTTTTCAGATTATTTCAAGTCTCAACTTTTGTAATTTTATCGATTGTGGCTATTGTAATTTGTGAATACTGTTTGTATTGACTAGTCTTAATACTTCAAGGCATGATTTTGAAACACAGTTTGTACAATCCACTACTAGGTAGGGCATGAAGTTCTCTGTTACTTCGTTTATTTGTTTTATTGTGTATTTCTTGTCATTGATTTTACCAGACACTTTGTATCAATCATTGTTAAAAAATGTCAGCTCCCACTTCAAACAATTGAAGATATATCTAGTTGATAATGATTTATAATTTAAGTATAATTTCAAGTTTCAACTGCTGTAATTTTATCGATGGTGACTAATGTAATGTGAGAATACTGTTGGTATTGACTTGTCTTGTACTCCATGTGTGGAGTTTTCAAGGCTTAATCTTTAAAAAATTCAAATAATAATAAATAAAAATACAGGATGAAAAGGGCAGAAGAAGGAAGAAGCGAGAAAGGTGGGAGGTCTAGGCCACGGGCTTCTCCATCTTTCTTAGTATATTATATTGAATGATCAACATTTAATTTAATTTCCACTTTTAATAATATTTTATTGTTATATAGATAGGAAACATTGTTTTTTAAATGTTATGATTTATTCAAAATTATTTTCTCTTTTGTATGAATTTCATTTATAAAATCTTATACTGGGTTCTCTGCTGTACAAACTTTGAGAGGTTCTTTTTGTCCATCTTGAATTACATCTGAAGTTCTGCTCTTCTGGTGTATTTTGATGATGTTCTCTTTTTGGTGTTTAGGGAGGGGGGTATTGTTTGATGGAGGGGGGTATTGTTTGCGGTACTGGTTCTATTGTGTTGCTACGGTGTCAGTTTGTAGAATAGCTTTTGATGTCTATTTGTTGTATCAGAGGAGTACTGCAGAAAACCCAGCAAATGAGATTTATATTAAAATATATTCTTTTTAAAACAATTATTATTTATTAATAGAAAATGTGGTCAGGGGATACTGTTTGGTTGGCAGGACAGAGGTGATCTCTGGAGGTACCCCAGGGATTGCCTCTCAACTCCAACACTACTTCCCTCCGTTAATGGGTTGTAGTTAGGAGCAGTATCCACCTCGCGTGGCCCACAAGGCCCCTCCCGGAAGGGGGGCAAGTCAACCTTACGTCCTCGAATGGTGTTGATGCCACATCTTGGTGGTCTCTCACTACCGCTTTTCATGAATTTTTACTATTCTTCCTTTCTGTTCTAAATTCCCTTTTGGGGCCAAGTAATAGGTGTTGTTAATTTTAATTTTTTTATTTTCTCATGTAGGCATCTATTATTTTATCATCCTATACATTTTGTATATTATCAACTGGGTTTGAATTTTTCAATAGTTTTATAAATCTTCTTTTAGTTGTAGAAAGAATACGGCTCTTTTCGCATTTTTGGGGGGGGGCCTAATTTATGGGTGGAGGGGGGATTGGTGCTAACTTTAGGGGGGGTGCGTCATGAGGCTTAGGGGGGGTGGGCACCCCTGACTTATTCTTAACAAATATTTGACTGCATGTCGTTAAATTTCACATGAAAAGTTAACAAAATAATTATTCTATTACTTATTATGCAGTAAGAAATATATGCATACATTCTTTAGTCACTTGGGAAGTTTTGCCAATGCACCAACTATATCAAACCATTTACTTTTCAACTCTTTCATATTTCTTGTTACTGTATTGCTGCTATCGTATCTAAAGTTTTGTGTCATGAGGGCAATAATGGGTCTATCCCGGTGCTCTTATATATTGTAATTTCACAAAATAAATATTATTTTAAGCTTTTGTGAATTTTAAAGTTTTGTTTTTCTTAGAATGACAAACTTACTGCAAAAACTCAGCATTCTGAATCTGAACATGCCTACGTGCTGATTAAATGTAAACAGTGTGATAAGTGAATACGTGTTTTTTATGCAAATATTTAAATAATTTCTGCTTCATTACCTCATGTTCTGTTTGTTCTATTGTTTGCCAAGTTTTTCATGTAACGTGCTTTCTGAGGGAAAAAAGGAACTAAAATTATTTCCCCTGCCTTGCGTCTAGATCGATTTACCGATCACAAGTCTCGGGTACAGCTGCTCAGCTGGTACATTATCTCAAATTTTCTATAACAAAATAATATTTTCTTGGATTTCTTGTTCCATAACGATATGGCACGGGGGGGCCTTATCGCCTCCACTGGTCGATTTAATAATAATCCAAACAATAAAATGGAAAGCCTCTCTCTGGTCAAGTTCTGTACGGAATATTCGCCTGTCAAAATATTCAGGTAGTCAGGTTGACCCATGTCATCTGCAGGACGGTATAGTATAGTATTACTATACCGTCCTGTGTAAACTGTCAATCTACTAAGATGTTCGGAAAGTTCGTGGGTATGCACATGTTCGGAAAGGGCGCTGTTTCCAGCGTTCCCCTCTTTGTAAGGGTGATTAAATAAATAAAATTTTACTGTCGTACACCAGCAAAGGCAATTGACAAAGTCACAGAGATCAGTTATATCTAAATCAAGTAATGTCAAAAAATTCATTAATACAATAAAACGGCCTTACAACAAGCCACTCATACAACATTTAACTGTTTCAGGCAGCCTATTATAGAGTCTTAACCCTATACTGTCATAGAGGGACTGATTGGATCGGCCACCAAAAAAGACACTGTCCTCTACTGTAGAATCACTTTCCGGTGGTTCGGAACCCACCTAAAATTTTGCAATTTCAACTCTTCAATCACCATCATATGAGTCATTACCGACGTGCAGGTCACAGGCCTATTTGAGTTTCATCCTCCAAAAAAACCTTTGAATGTGCGCTTCACGTTTATAATTATGTCATCGAATGGGCAGAGATGAGGTGAGTTTAATTAACTACATAGCAGACAAGACCTGAACTATGCAAGCTAGATTCTAAACATACTATGTCCCACTCTCTGTCTGCTGTCTGCCTTCTTGATAGATCGATAGGGTCTTGTTTAGTAGGATAGGGTCACACAGAGCGAGGAGACTCCTGCCCCAGCCTAGTGTGACATTGGCCTGTGCTGAGTGACAGCTAAGCCCTGATTAATAGTTCACTATCATGAGTGATCATTACATGACAACATTGATTAAACAAAGCTGTTAACAGGTCACATCCGCACATGATAGCACTGTGTCAATGACATACATATCGAGATGGGGATAAATGGATGTAGAATGTTGCTATGTGAATTGGACTACTGTCGTTTTGAGAGTGATGAAGAGAGTGACAGAGTGGGAGAAATATATTTTAATGGAGAGTGAGGGAGAGAGAGTGAAAGAGAGAGTTAGAGTGATTAAATTATATTTAAACAGAATTTATTAATTTCGAATTCCTTTAATCGCTATTACTTTATACTGAAGACTTCCGCAATGGCGGATATTGACAACAGCATTGAAAAGCTGATGGGAATCGATGAATTTTACTGTACAAAAATATCAGTCACCACCGGGAATCGAACCACGGACCTCTCAATTGCCGGTTGAGCGCCCTTGACCACTAGACCATGGAGACCTTTCTGTACAGCAGCATTCATTTTCAACTTGGCCATATCGGCTCGTATCTCACAAGTTAGTTTGAAGTGACTGACAATTGGATAAACTGACAAATATACATAAACAGAATTTATTAATTTCGAATTCCTTTAATTGCTATTACTTTATACTGAAGACTTCCGAATGGCGGATATTGACAACAACATTGAAAAGCTGATGGGAATCGATGAATGCTACTGCACAAAAATATATTTATATTTATTTAATTTTTTATGATAAATTTAAGGACTTGCAGTCAATTTTAATAGATAATAAATAAATATTTACTCAAATAGGCTGAAACGTTTTAGAACGTGACGACTCATTTTCAACAGCAACCTGGATTATCAGTGTTCTGTTCGTAGTCGGTTTTGGTTAGAAGAATTATTGTGGTTTTTTGAAGAATGTGATAGAAAAATTTGTGTGATTTAAAATTTAATTGTTCATTGAGGAAGTTTTGTTCATTGTGTGAGGTGTTTGTATATTTCAAATTGCTCCAAGGTGTTGAGTTCCTGTCCTTTAGGTTTTATATGTAGAATGTCTAGGTTGGTACTTGATAGCGATGACAGTGTGTCCAGTTTGAATGATGTGGTTCTAGCTTGTTGTAGAGTTTCCTACCAATATAACTAGGTTTTTGTTTGAATAAGCTACTATTATGACTCACCAAGTGATAATCTCCTCAGCTTCTTGTATTGTAATTATGTACGTCAAGATTTTGGTTAGTATCATTCGTTTTACATATAAAGTAGCTTCATACATATAAGCAGGGTACAGTTAGGAGACCAATTCCCAACTTATTGTCAATGAGGACACCGGGATGATCCCATAATTGTCTATAATGAGGTGAATGATGAGAAACAGCCATTGCTGAATGAGATTCGAACCCAAAAGGCTGCAGGAAACGAAGCCAGCTAGAGCTTAATCTTATCGCAGACAAGCCCTCCAACCAACTTCGTTACCAGTGTTATTAGATTGATACCAGATATTAGATTGTTCAGTATTTCGTCATGGAAAGCATCACAGAATGATTTCATCAATTGTAAGTCGACTATTTTCAACAATAAATTATTTATGATCAGTAAGTTTGTAGAGGTACAAACAGAAACAATTTAATGTTAATTTCTTGCCCAACTAGGCATTATGACAGTAGAAGCTCTAGCCAAATATGCAGACTTGTCACGTAACTATTTCAAGAATGAATATAGAGAAATGAATGAAATAGATTACAGATTAAGACATAGAATCTATAGAACTCAGAGATATAACAATGCCTATGGTAAAAGAGCCCCAGAATGTAGAATTCCATTTCTTTTAAACTCATTACCATTGGAGTTGAGAATGTTACAGAGGAACAGTGAGATTCGAACAAAATTAAAAGTCTATTTTATGAGAATAAATGATTTAGTTTAAGCTAAAAAAAAAAATTATCTATTAATGAAGGTTAGAGTTGTTCAATAAAAAATAAGAAACACATTATGATGTAGAAAATAGGAGTGTCAAGTGAGTATTAAAGTGTATCCCAGAGTGATAAGTGTCAATGAGTGAAGAGCAATACCATATTGATTGGTTGTTTAAGTGACTTGATTTTTTACGGTGCAATAGACAATAGACAGATCAATGGATTACAAAGAAAATATAATGGGCTATATACAGTTAGCCTATATAGATTACGAAAAGGAATCTATTGTTATTCATTGTTGAATTTGATTGTAATATAATGTATTAATAAAATATCCCTCAAATAGCTTACAGCTAGAGGGATACTATTGCATTGTGTAATGTTCAAATAAATAAATAAATAAATAAAATAAATAAATAAACTCTTTCTCGCAAGCCGTAATGACACCAGGCTAGAACCGTTCTATTTTTCAATTCGGTATCCCATAGCAAACGCAATATCGGTGTAATGAAGTCCTGAATTTTGATTGGACTAAACTATTTTCGGCGAGTGTCAGAGCATCAGAGCATCTCTTATTCTGATGGCGGCTTTTTATTATGTGAAGAGGTAGCAGGCATAGAATCGAAATGCTCGAGTCCCTTTTCCGGTGTTGTGGGGGGGGGGGGGTGAGGTGTGTCCCTAGGGCGCAGTTGTAAACCGTTTTCTCTCCACATACATGACCTTTCAAGTGACCCTACTTTACTCCAGTCGCTTGCGCACGCACGCACACAACTTTATATGCTTCTCCAGCGCTGGAGTTTACCAGAACAGTTTCTCGACGAATTCCTGAGCATCGCTTTCCACCTTCTCGCCTTTTCCTGCCTCCAGAATGGGTGGAAAAATGCTGAAAAGTGACTCCTGGAAAATTAATTGAAATCCAAGTGGCAAATGCAATAATAGTGCACAGTTTGTGTTTCGGGTTTTCAATAATTATTTTTAAATTATTGTAATAAATTTGTTGCAACAAATGCTATTGTTGACAGCCTTATCTTGGAGAATTTCATTTTAAATAATAATTTAAAAAAAAAACATTTTTAAAAATAATTCAATAAGTGTTGTATCGAATTGTGATCTGCTTAAAATATAATGTTTATTTTGTATCAAAATCCCAATAAATTCTATGATTACAAATTATATTGAATGCCAATAAGTTCTCTGATTAGAAATGAAAAAAAAAAAATTGTAATCTGCTTGAAAAATAATGTTTATTTTGTATCAAGATGAAAACAAACTCTATTTTTTTTAATACCCTAGCCCAGGGGTTCTCAAACTGTGGTACGCGTACCCTTTGGGGTACTCGAAAATGTTCAGGGAGAACGGGGTGCAGGTAAATGAAAAATTAAACCATTTTTTCCCGTTTCGCAATCACGCAAGGTTATATAATAATGGAATCTTATAAATTGAATACATTGTGGTCGAGTTACTTGGAACCAACAAGTGCAATAGGTTTGTATAACTATTTCGTAGAAGTTCAGAGACAAGGTTAATGTTGGGGACGATTTAAGGTTTTACCTCGAGCCTAGCATTGAGGATCTATGCTAAGAAGCAAGTTCATCCTTCTCATTAATTTTTTGTAATGGGTTTTAAATATGTTTCCAAATGTATTGCGTTTTGATGTAAAAAGGTTTTTTAATTTAAGCGTCACCACCCCAAAAATCTCCTCGCGGTAACAAGGGGGTACGCTAAGTTTTAATTTCTCATTAAGGGGTACAGTCCTTGAAAAAGACTGAGAACGCCTGCCCTAGCCTAGACCATATTATTATTATTTATGAAAATAATAGGCTTCACACATAGTGCAATTATTGCGTTGAGAAAGCAGCAGGCGATATTTGGAGAGGAATGTGGCAAAGTGTGAAAGGGCCTGTATGTGAAAGGGGTCCGGTACGACAGCGATTTGCCGCATCTTGTAAAGGGGAAAGGCTCGTGTCACACAATCAATGACCGCAACATGTAAGCTGCCCTTTTGGGAGAGAAGGAGAGTTTGGCAAGGAGCGAGAGAGAAAATTTGTTAAAGAGAGAGAGATTGAGTGCGTGAGAAGGGTGCACATGGTACAAAACAGTGATCTGCCAATAAGCCGAAAGAGCAGAAGCCTGTGAATAGCATGATTAATAGTGGAATCATTATTGGTCCATTATTCGGCCTGTATAACCACACAGCATCCTTTCCTATCATAAAAGGACCACCTCACACACACACATACACACACACACACACACACACACACACACACACACACACCGATCGATTCGTCATTCATCTACATCGGCTTCAAAATCTGGAAAACCTTTTTAAAAATTACCCCCAAAAAAACCAACCTAGTTACAGGTTGAATCTAAAATACACACACAATCAATTAATTTAAAAAATTGGGGGGGGGGGGGAATTATAAAAAACAACACATCTTGCAAATTTGAAAAAAACGAGATTGATTTTTAGGTAATTAATGTGATCGATATATGACTTGAACAAGGCCTCTCGGTTTAGGGGTAACTTGACCTGGTTCAGGCAACTGTTGTGTGCACACAAAGCGTTTTCATGGTCGATAATCTCCTGCCATAACAATGGAGGTGTACACACGGATTGTATACACGTTACCTGGTATGTGAAGTTAACATGTTTCAGCCCTTAGGTGCTATTTAGACTGTGGGCTCAAGTAAGCAAGTTTGAGGTTGGTTTTGTATTATGTTGAACTTTGTGCTGGTAGGAGAGGAGTTTGAAGGAAATACTGTGATGATTTCTGGATGTCTTGAGGTTTCTAGATAAGTTTGAGAAACGATTATTGATTCTCAAATAAGTGATTGAATGATGTCGCAGATATTTTCACAAAGACAAAATGCAGAAACTGGAAGTAGTTTTTGGCCAGATAAAAGACACTTTTCTCTGCTGTAAAATCACATCCCGGTGGTTCGGAACCCACCTAAAACTGTAGGCCCAGCTACACCACCATTAAATCTACCACCAGCTAAATCACCATCATTCAACTCATTACCCACGCACAGGTCTCAGACCTATGTGGGCTTCATCTTCCAAACAAGTTAGATATTAACGGATTGTTCCACATTCTAATTAATTAGAATATTGAAGTATTTCCTACTAGTAACTTACAAGATTAGTATTTGCACTTAAATTTGCAAGTATTTGCATTTAAATAAGTAATTGAATATTGTTGTACATATTTTCACGAAGACAAAATTAAGAGACTAGAAGTAGTTTAAATATTAGAAGGATTGTTTCACATTCTAATTAGAATTCTGAAGTATTTCCTACCAGTAACTTACAAGTAATTGCACAACTGTGACTTAAAATATTCTAGTAGAGATTTAAAATATTTTGATGTATCAATTTCGAATTCCTACAAGCGCTATACTCGTAGAGATGTGACCAGAATGAGCGAGTCGTTCAAAGTAACTGACTCTTTAAAATGAACTACAAACTAGTAGTACCAATTCAGAAAGTAGTTCGTTCATTTTTGAGCTGCGTTTGTGTTTTCATCTTGTGAGAGCTCTTTGAATTAGCAGAGCAGTTCAGCGGCCTGCTGGACAAGAGCACTCACCTCCCCACTCCACGAGCATTTCGAACTGTGAAGTGAACTAACTACAACAACGGCTTGCTCACTCACTCACCTCTCTCAGCTCCATAACCTGACTGCCTACTTCTAATGTAGTAATGTAGTAATGAGCACGAGCATTGCTGATGACTCATTTTTAAACTAGTTTAAATGAACGACTCACTTATAAGAGGAAGGGCGATTGAACGACTCATTGAAAAGAGTCATCACTGCCAAGCCTACTATACTGAAGAGCTCCGCAATGGCGGATATTGACAACAACATTAAATAGCTGATGGAATACTGTGAATGCTGTTGTCAATATCCACCATTGCGGAAGTCTTCAATATAATTAATAGCACTTTGAGGAATTCGAAATTAATAAATCATGATCTATATATTGGTCAGTTTGATAAATTGCTATTTCCTTCAAACTTTAAAATATTTTATTCACTGAGCAGATGGCTGCTTCAGACTTCGTGTCAATCTGGAATGACCATTTGCTCAGTAAGTAAAATATTTCATCTCTACTCAAATATTTGACTGCATAGTTGTGCAAATACTTGTAAATTATTAGTGAAATACGCTGTTAATCATGAATACAAAATGCCAATATTTCCTGCAATATTTTGGAGGAATATATTCTTATTCTATTGAATATATTCTTACTGACACTCACTCTTTTATATGGGAAGGGATAGCCATGAGCCGTAGCAGGTACCTGTTCAATCAAATTAGTTAAGCCACGCTCCTGGGCTCTCTCTGTAAGAGTGACCGATTGGATTGACTAGCAAAAAATACTCTGTTCTCTCCTGTAAAATTACTTCCCGGTGGTTCAGAACCCACCTAAATTTTTAGGTCCACCATGTTTCCAATAACATGGCTCAAATGGCGAGATGGAACTACCCGCAAGGGTCTTCCCACCAATAAAAGCCATACGCATGCACTTTTTGCCATATTTAATATGGCTCTGAAACTGTTTATTAAAGTGTTGTCTTGGAGGGTTTATTTCTTCAAAATTTTCTGGGGCAGACACCCAGATCCCATATGGCATATATATTATTTATGTAAGAGAAGCACAGATATTTTTAATAAAAACGATGGAAACCCTTCTCTTTATTGTGTTGTATACCACATATAGTGTGGTACTGTGGTATACTGTGTGTGGTATACACACATATAGTTTGTTTTCTTAAACTGGATGAAACTTTAGTTTATCAAAAAATGCATAATTTGTTCAAGTACTCACATCTATCTATTCTTTAAAATGGAATACTGTATAAGAATGATAGGTAAAGGGACTCATGTCAAAGGTGGTGTCTTGGTAGAGGTATCCCGGCGGCAAGTGAGCCCTCCTTGAGAAATTATATACTTTAAATTATAAATATGAAGTAGAGTAAATACTAAAATGTAGTAAAAATATATGTAAATGTAAATAAATATGTAGTTTTTTTTGTAGATTACTTCTTGGAGACTCCAGTTAAGGAGTATAAGACAAGTCAGATCAACAATTATTATACTCTTATACACCAGCAGTTACCATAATTACTATATCAATTTGTTGGGGGTGAGGCATAATTTTTATGTGAAAGGAACTCTTGTACAATATAAAAAGCTTTTATCAATTGTTTTTTAAATATTTCTATATTTTCAAGACTCTTCAAAAACTGTGGTAGCTTGTTGTAGAGTTTCCTACCAATATAACTAGGTTTTTGTTTGAATAAGCTGCTATTGTGACTCACCAAGTGATAATCTCCTCGGATTCTTGCATTATGATCGTGTACGTCAAGATTTTGGTTAATATCATTCGTTTTTACATAATATAAAATAGCTTCATACACGTTTAAGCAGGGAACAGTTAGGAGACCAAGTCTCTTGAACAAAGGCCTACATAAATCTATTCTATTTACTCTTTCAATACATCGCTTTCTTTTTCTAATCGCTTTCTTTTGGATGAATTGTGATGAGTTTTGATGAATTACCCCATACTACGATAGCATGTGACAGCATGACTGTGTAATTCAATTTACAGTTGAAAATATTGGGATTAAGTACAATACTAACTCAACCCCTACCATCCGCTGGTAGAAAGCAGCTAATATTCACCCCAAAAATTTTCTTTGGAATCGCCACTGCTGGACTCAATAAACTGTCGCTAGGAAACAACTCAATGATGGACATTAACCTAACCTAACCTAACCTAACCTAACCTAACAAGCAAGGATGATTAAATTGACCGAACAATACGGCACAGCAATGTCATTTTTGTAGCGTCGCAGAGGGCTTATTCAATTATAAAACAATCTCTTCTCAATTTTCAAATTTACTTTAATTCTCCAAATTACAACTTTTAATAACATTTCTACATCAAACCCAGATAAAGAACTAACTGTTTACAAAGAAAGCTCAACAAACCAGAAATATTACTTTTTTCTTCTTAATTAAATAATTATCATACTGCTGTATATTAAATTCGCTCAGATATAATTCGCTCTGGTACGTCTAATCAGAAGAGTTATAATTTTGTTTAACTCACCTGATTGACCAAAATAGAACATTAAATTTTTAATACTATTTTTCAAACTCATCTCAGCTCATCTTTGCCAAATAATACAAATAAAATCCAAGTAAGCAAGAAGAGTAATCAAATAGTTTACTCCGGTACACACCACTACAGTAAAACAAGAGCATTCTACCAACTTATCTATGTCAGTAGTCTATTTATTTTTGCTTTATGATATACTATATATTTTGTGCAGAATTTTCCACGGTCGATGCGTTATTCAATTGCCCGTTCAGAAGCAGCAGGGAAAGAAAACGGACCAAGAGGGAGAGAGAGACACTAATAAAGAATGTGGAAGCAGGAGTGAGATAAGTATATATTTCCCCTAACTGGCCGCAATAGCAATCAGAGGGTCTGCACATACACATAGCAAACAATGTTCCCTGTTCCTTGCACACACTACAGTATCTTCATTTTGCTTTCTCCCTTCTTTTATCTTTCTCTCTCATTCCATGCTGGTCCTTCAACAACCACATCTCAGCCGTGGGCGAAAATAGAGCCAACAAGAACGCAAGCCAAGTTTCTTTGTTCCAAACCAAACAAGATAAAACTCTCAGCGTAATAGAATTTTCGCAAGCATTACAAAGTGTATGAGTGCGTTTTACATTTATTAACTAGGAAGACTCGTGCATAATCTTCTGCTACAGCCCTTTCCCATCTCAGCCAAGGGATTCGTAAACAGATTGCCAGTCTACCCGTCTTCTCGGCCTCACCCGCTGTGTTGCTGGCTACAAATTTCCCTTATTTACACAAACTGTTCACTTATTGGTTTATCGTTATCGTTTCATTCCTTAAGTGGGCGCTTTTTATTAGGAAAAGCCTATGAGAGGTATCATTTCAGTTTCAGTAGGCACACCTTCATCTTGATTCTTAGAGATAAAACATCTGACCGAAAATTTATTTGTTTCAAATGATGTACAACAAAATCATTACCGTGCATATTGTTGGGATGGATGACCGTGCTTCAATGACTTGATGTTATAAGTTTTATTATCACTTACCCGGTGGTTCGGAATCCACCTGAAAGTCCACCATGCTGTACTGCAATTTGGTACTGCTAAATTTTGCAGCATCAAGTGAGAGCATTGACAATAGAGTCAATCTGATTTTTTCCATTCCAAATCCATTTTCTTCAAATGTAATATAAAATATTTACATATTTCTGGAAATCGTTTTTTTTTGTTGCTGATGATGCCCACATGAGTCCGAGACTTGTGCGTGGGTAATGAGGTGAATGATTACACATAAATGCCCGATGGTGGAGCGGGATTCGAACCCACTACCGCTTAAACGACAGCAAGCTGAAGTTGTGACGCCCCAACCAACTGCGCTAAGCGGCCCGCCGTTACAAAAACCATACTTTAGAAATTTCCATCAAATTAGTTGTTATATGTTATTTTAATGGCTACTTTTAATGCAGAATTCAGTTTGTTACTCAGTTGGAGGGAATGTCAATCTCCATAATACAACCAATGGATATAGCTCGTTATTGCCCATTGCTTATTATTTTAAAGTTGTAGATACCATTGAACTGTAAGCGTCAGTAGTTGATATCTTTCTAAAATCATCAATAAACTTAAAAAAGAAATTGATTAAATGTTCAAATTAAGCTTAATGAGTCGCTCCAAGTCTTGCACGATTAAGTAAACCTTCAATAATTAATTACACGAAGTTATTTTTTGCAGAGTTCCGATGTTTTATATCATACCTTGATCTTCCCAGAACCATCAACAAACCTTAAAAAACGACGTTCAAATTAAGCTTAATGAGTCGCTCCAAGTCGCATAAAGTCATGCACAGTTAAGTAACCCTTTAATAATTAATTACATGATGTTCTTTTTTGCAGAGTTCCGTGTTATGATTCAGTTGAAGGGAATTTCACACTCGGTTAGCGTTGTTAGAAGGCGATAAAAAGGGCCAAAGAGAGCCAGCCCTAGCCCTGCCTGCCCGCCTTTGTTACAAGTCAAGATATCGATGTAGAAGCAGCAGTGCGACTTAGGAGAGAGGTGGACCTCGTAAATAAGGGCCGAACAAAGGCCAAACGCCACTGTTCCACTGTTCTAAGCTCCGGGGAGCTTTATTCTCCCCAGACAACGAGATAGTAGCCGAGAGAGAAAGAGAGTGAATGATAAAGAGAGCAAAGAGAAAGAGTAAAACTATTGTTGCAAAGGAAATGGTTATTTCAAGGCACATCCATCCTACTTTCCTTCTCACTCCGAGTGGAAAAATGGAAAGCACATAAAAGAAGTGTTCTACTCTAAAAACGAAATCTTGCTACCTAACTGCAATAGCTATCGAGATTTTCATGATGTGTTTCATGTATTAAGGAGGAATGAGGACATACGATGTTAATCTTTGGATAATCTTCAACTCAGAAACGAGATGTTGCTACCAAATTTCAATATTTTATTATTTATCTAATATCAAAACTGACACTGTATTTCAATTTGATTGATAAATTATTTCTCTGGTTGTGAGTACAGCTCTACCAGAGGAGTTTATTCACAATAAATTTAAAATAATAACATTTCAAAAAATAAATTAAAGTCTTAAATCTAAAGTATTGCAGTTCTGAATTTGTAGATCCCACTATATAAATATGTGTCGGGATGCCACTATTTCGTCTATTTCTTTATAAGGTATTAGAACGTGCGAAAAAATATTATGTTAGTTATACAAAGTTACATGTTACTAATTTATTGAATATTAAATTGAGAACTGATTACATAACAATAATAACATTTTTAGACTACATGCTATACTAGATGAATATATAAGGTTTTTAGTAATTTAGATAAATTAGTCCACATTATTCAGACTTTTTTGAAGGGTACAGAAAAACAATTTATGACATTAATTGTACGCTGTGATTAATTCCATTATCCAACAACCAGATTTTTGTTTTCCTTTTAAATGGAAAATCTTTTTATATACATTGTCTTTATTCACTTATATTGGTGATACTGGAGGGATGCATTCCACTTCTGGAAGGCTTCTTTTCAGAAGTGAAATGACATCCTCCAATATCTAAAATATTGTAAATATTATATAATTGTAAATATTGTAGAGTAAAAGACAATGTATTAAATTGAAATACAGTGCCAGTTTCGATATTAGATTGTTCATCAAGTATTTCGTCATGGAAAACATTACAGATTTAATTATTGTTGAGTCTTCCATGTATTTTATGTGCTAAGGGGAGATAGATATAGATTCGAACTTCTAATTTTTTGGAGGATAAAGCCCACATAGGTCTGAGACCTGTGCGTGGGTAATGAGTTGGATAATGGTGATTGATGAGCTCAACCTACAGTTTTTGGTGGGTTCCGAACCACCAGGAAGTGATTTTACAGAAGAGAACAGTGTATTTTTTGCTAGCCAACCTTATCGGCCACCCTTACAAAGAGTGCCTAGCAGAACGTAGCTTATCTCTATCTGATTGAATAGAAACCTGCTACGGCTCACGGCTATTGCAGTACGTCCAACCTGTAACTTTATCTGTGATGTTTACCATGACGAAATACTTGATGAACAATTCAATATCAAAACTGACACTGTATTTATATTTAATATATAAATTTCACTTAATTTTACTGGAGATACTAGAGGGATGCTATTCACTTCTAAAGAGAAGCTTTATCAGCCTCTTTTTTCTTAATTATATTATTGTCTTACTGATTCTTTCATTTATGTTCTTTGTACTATTTTTCTATGTAATTTTGGCAGCTTTGTTAGGTCATTTTAATTGTATAATTCTAGCATAAGTAGGTATAAGGTTTAGTTTAAAAAAAGTTTTGTTGAAGTTATAACGTGTGAGGCCAATGTCCTAACCTTCAAAACAAGTTTCCTGAATAGTTGGAAGTCTGCGGTGTTAAAATCTGTGATGTTTTCCATGACGAAATACTTGATGAACAATCTAATGTCAAAACTGACACTGTATTTCTATTTGAATTATGATTTTCGCTCACTTTTACTGGAGATAGTGGAGGGATGCATTTCACTTCTAAAGAGAAGCCTTTACGAAGCTTCTCTTTAGAAGTGAAATGCATTCCTCCAGTATCTCCAGTAAAAGTGAGTGAAAATCAAATATCAAATAGAAATACAGTGTCAGTTTTGACATTAGGCTGTAACCTTACTCTTTCAAATTTATTTGCATAATTTGAGGTCATTCTAACTAAAATATTTGATTTTTTGGAGAATTTTTTTTATTTTAATTTTCATTTGTTGAAACGGATCACCATGTCCCATAGTATGGCTGAACGGCGAGATGGAACTAACTGTAAGGGTCTCCCCCCCCCCCCTATCTAGAGCCATACTCTAAAAATAATAATTTCATTTTTGAGTCTCCCATGTATTATATGTTAACTTTTCATGTGAAATTTAACGACTTGCAGTCAAATACTAGACAAATATTTGACTGCAAGTCGTTAAATTTCACATGAAAAGTTAATATTAACAACGCAGTTCGTCATGGAACAAGAAATCCAGGTATTATATGTTCTGAGACGTCATGGACACAGAAACTTTACTCTTCAAGATATACTTCAATATGTGGATAATTGTCAATCTCAGTAATTGTCAATTTTTTCTCAGAACCAAGGTCTTGTAACCCAACTGTGATACATATCAAATATTTCATATTTTTCATGAGCTGTGGGAGAAATGTTGCTGATATTACTTCAATATTCAATTTCAGAATAAGTTTTTCATCCATTTTATATGCTAAGAGAAAATGTACATCAAATCTCAATTCTTCAGATATTCTCCATTCTTTCACTCAGAACGAGGTATTGGTACTTAATACTTACTTACTTTAATATTTAATTATTCAGTCTTCCATACATTTTATGTGTTGAGTAAAAATATACATAGAATCAGAATTTATTAATTTCAAATTCCTCAAAGTAATATACTTTATATGCATAGAATCTCAACTTTTTAGATATTCTTCCTCTCAGAAACCACGGATTGTCTTGCAACTGCAGTAATTGTCAAGCCTTTCATTTATTTGATGTGTTGAGGAGGAAGAAAGAACATAATATCTTCACATTTTCATTATTTTTTTTCTCAGAACCAAGATCTTGTAACCCAACTGCAATACATATCAAATATTTCATATTCGTCATGAGCTGAGGGAGAAAAGACAACAAATTTTTACTTATTAAATACCGGTATTCTTTTCCTTGGAAACAAGATCTTGAATATTGTAGCTGCAATAATTTATTATCAAGTCTTTTGTATTCTATATAGTTCATGTTCTGAAGAGCATTCTTAGTTCTGATTCATAAATGATGTTATTTCATATACCTTGATATATTTCTAAAATCATCAATAAATCTGTGATGTTTTCCATGACGAAATACTTAATGAACAATCTAATATTAGTGAAATACAGTTTTAATATTAGATTGTTCATCAATAAAACCTCAAAAACCATTCGAAAATGTTAAAATTAAGTTTAATGAGTCGCTCCAAGCAACATTAAGTCCTGGATATCTTTCTAAACATAACAGTTCTGCTCTACAGACATTTTTCTTGTTAGAAACCAGCTCTTTACAGGTAATTCTCAATATTATTTTCAGGGTTCTTGTGTATTTTGTGTTGAGAACAATAAACATGGAGTTTACGATTTAAATGCATGGATTTATTTAAATTTAAGAGTGTAGTTTTTCATGTAGTGGACAAACTAGAGCTGAAGTATCTCAAATACATGAAATGTAATCTAAACTGTGATGCATGGAACGAAAGAGATTGTGGAGAACCTAAGGTATTTTGTCATAAGGGTAAAACAGGCTGCTTATATACAGACAAATCTAGGGATTAGGGTCTTAGGGATTATCATTGATTTGAATTGATCTTTAATGTATATGAATTCAATGTTTCACAAAGCTGTAACCAGTTACACTCAAACAAATATTGCTACCTAAACCTAATTGCAAAAGTTATTGAGGTTTTCAGGCACTGTGCCATATTTATATTTTAACAAGTTGGTTTGAAGTAACTGACAATTTAACAAACTGAAAAATATACAGGAACAGAATTTATTAATTTCGAATTCCTCAAAGTGCTATTAATTCATACTGAAGACTTCCGCAATGGCGGATCTTGACGACAGCGTTGACTAGCTGAAGGAAATTGATGAATGCTACTGTGCAAAATATCAGTCACCGCCGGGATCGAACCGCAAACCTCCCAACTGCCTGTCGGGCGCCTTAACCACTAGACTGCAGTGACCTTTCTGCACAGCAGCACTCAATTTAATCTTGGTCATATCGGCTCGTATCTCAAAAGTTAGTTTGAAATAACTTCTGTATATTTGTTAGTTGTTAAATTGTCATTAACGTCAAACTAACTTGTGAGATACGAGCCGATATAGCCAAGTTTAAATATTAGTTATTTATTATTTTCTATAATTTGTTACTTTTTCTCGCTTGAATTAACGTACAAGTATGAGGAGCCTCACACAGTATTACCTTGGGGGCTGCCATATTAGACAATACGCATGTACAGTTAGCAACTAAGTTTTTTTTAAGAATCAATTTAAGTGTTCAAGTATTGTATGTGCTATTGTTCGAATAAATTATGATTAGTTTTTCTATGAATGCTGCTGTGCAGAAAGTAGAGTAATGCATAAACTAAAAATGCTAAGAATATGCAAACATTTAATTTAGAATATGTAGAGAAATTTGCTGTGGAAATGGATTTAGAAGTTACTGGTTTGAGAGTAAAAATCGACAATAATTTCGAAGTAGCGGTGTTAGGTATTTACAGGTCACCAAATGGGGAATGGAACAATTTTTGTGAACTATTCAATAGGCTTTTAGAGATTACTACTACTCGTTTTACAAACGTTATTGTTGCGGGAGATTTCAATACAGACTTTGCAACACAGAATAAAATGACAGAAGATTTAAAGGATATTATATGCATGAATAACTTGGAAATAAAAGTTCATGAATATACCAGAGTCACAAGAATATCACAAACAATAATTGATAACATCCTTACTAATATAGATTACTCTAAAACAAGATTAGGCGGCTCGGAACTATCTGATCATGACTATCAAATCTTAGAGGTGGGGTTGCAAGGTCATAAATCAATTAAAAAGAGTAGAGTAATGAAAGAAATTCAACAATGTGAACAGGGGAATATCGATTGTTTGAAGCAGAATCTGCTACAAGAAAACTGGAGTAGGGTTTACAATAGCAATAGTTTAAATGACAAATATGATAGTTTCATTAATATTTTAAGGTTTCATATTACTGTGAGTTGTCCAGTTAAAAAAGTCCCTGTAAAGAACAAATTAGACAAGATTGAAGAGTGGATAACTGATGATATCCTTGCAGAAAGAAATAGGGTTAAAGATGCATATGATGAATTCAAACTATCTAGAGATATGTTAAGTGAAGATAATTACAAAGCTCTAAAGAAAAATTATACAAGAGAAGTGAAAAGAGCGAAATGTAAGAAAACAGCTGAAATTTTGAATAATAGTGTGTACTTTAACACAGCAGTGTGGGATGTAATAAACAAAAATAGGCAAGTAGCTCATGTAGATGCTTATACTAGTGTCCCCAGAATAATTAACGAAAATAACAAATATATTGATGATAGTGTAGACATTTGTAATTTCTTTAACAGATATTATCAACTGGTTGCTAAGGATCTTCAAAAATCTCTTAATACAGGTATTAGTGATGCAAACATGAGGAATACTGAGGGCGGGATTCAGAACGAATTAAAATTCCACCCAGTATGCCAAGACGAGTTGTCAAATATCATTGATAGTTTAAATAATAAAAAAACTGTAGGAATGGATGGGTATCCAGTAAAATTCTGAAAGAATGTAAAGATCAATTGTTAGACCCTTTGATTCATCTGATCAATCATTCATTAGAACAAGGTGTTTTTCCAGATAACTTAAAAGAGGGGAAGATCTTGCCAATCTTCAAAAGTGGTGATAGAGAAAAGGTAGAAAACTATAGGCCCATTAGTATTTTAAATGTAATAAGTAAAATTTTTGAAAGAGTAGTTCTAAATAGGTTACTTCTGCACCTTCAAGAAGCTAGCTTTATCTGTGATGAACAGCATGGCTTCCAGAAAGGGAGATCAACAAAGACAGCCATAGTTTCTCTAGTTGAAAAACTAATAGATATAATAGATTCAGGTGATAAAGCTACTGCAATCTTCTTAGATCTGTCAAAGGCATTTGATTGTGTTAATCATAGAACTTTATTGGAAATACTGCAAAATGTAGGTGTAAATGGGGTAGAACTGAAATGGTTTGAATCATATCTTATTGGGAGAAAACAATGTGTAGAACTAACTACAGTAGTTGGTAATAGTATAGTAAAGAATAAATCTAATAAATTAGAGGTGCAAGCTGGAGTGCCTCAGGGGTCAATACTAGGTCCATTGCTTTTTTTGTTATATGTCAACCGTTTACCTAAAGAATTAATTAGTGGTAGAGCCCTCTTATTTTCTGATGATACATCACTCATTTTCAGCAATTCCATTCTAGATAATTTAGAAATAAGTGCCCATATAGGTGTGCAGTCCATTGTCCAATTTTTAAATCAGTTGAAATTAACTATAAATAGTAAAAAATGCCAATACCTTCAATTCAAAAACAAACATAATTTAAATGAAGATAGGGCTATAAACGTGTTTGTAAATGATAATCAATTAGAACAGGAAGAAAAAATTTCATTTATAGGAGTTATGTTGGATAGACGATTGACCTGGACTCCATACATTGAGAAAATATGTAGTAAAATTTCATCTGGGGTATTTGTCCTGCGACAGCTCGCTAGATTAAATGACAAAAAGTTACTTTTTACAGCTTACCATGGGCTCTTATTACTGTCACATATTAGGTATGCTATCTTAGTATGGGGTAATTCATCAAAACAAAATCTTGATAGGGTGTTTAAGATCCAAAAGAAAGCGGTTAGGTGTATAGAAAGAGTAAATAGATTAGATTCATGTAGGCCGTTGTTCAAGAGACTTGGTCTCCTAACTGTACCCTGCTTATATGTGTATGAAGCTACTCTATATGTAAAAACGAATGATATTAACCAAAATCTTGATGTACATGATTATAATACAAGACGCCGAGGAGATTATCACTTGGTGAGTCACTCAATAGTAGCTTATTCGAACAAAAACCTAGTTATATTGGTAGGAAATTCTACAACAAGCTACCGCAGTTTTTGAAGAGTCTTGAAAATATAGAAATATTTAAAAAACAATTGAAGAAATATTTAGTTGATAAAGCTTTTTATAGTGTACAAGAGTTCCTTTCACATCAAAATAATTAAGCCTCACCTCAACTAATTGAAGTAATTATGGTATCTATTGTGTAATATTGTTGATCTGACTTGTCTTATACTCCTTAAGTGGAGTCTCCAAGACGTTCGATTCCCGGGGGTGACTGATATTTTTGTACTATAGCATTCATTGATTTCCATCAGCTATTCAATGCTGTTGTCAATATTCACCATTGCGGAAGTCTTCAGTATAAATTAATAGCACTTTGTGGAATTCGAAATTAATAAATTCTGTTTATATTGCAAAGTAGGTTATACTCTTACCATATTTGGAGCAAAACCTCCACAACAAATAGCCATTTATTTTCTTTCTTTTAAATCACCTGACAAAACAAAACTACCTCTTCCTTGAGTAGTGGAGCATTTTCACTTTTTCTAACCGGAACACTTAGCAGAGTCGGCGGCCTAGTAAAGCACTCTTCTGTTTTTGCCTCGATTGTTTCTTATCGCATTCCTTTTCCTACATCTTTATCACACTGTTCTTTTGTTCTCCGTAAAACGAACGGGGTGAAATATTGTCGCAGTTAAATGTGTAGGTTTTTGTCCCTCGCAAATGAGGACAGTTTTACAAGGAATTAGTATTCAGGCATAAGTTATTTTCTCGAGTAATTCTTGTTGCCACTCGCACTGAATTAGCTTACTCATCCGTAAAATGGGGCGGCCATCTTGGTTTTTTCTCACTTGAAAAGTTTTGCACCACTTTAGGCGATACGAAATGTACAACAGATGCTTCAACAATATTTATTAATTGTGGCAAAATTACGATGATTGTGTAGATGCAACCGAGTCAAAAGTTCCCAAATGCTCTTTTCACAAATTTTGAATAATGCTGTACGGTATTGTAGAACTTAATATTTCTATTTAATATATGATTTTTGCTCACTTTTACTGGAGATACTGGAGGTATGCATTTCACTTGCCGAGAGGTTGATGAAGCTTCTCTTTAGAAATGAAATACATTCCTCTAGTACTAGAGGTAAAAGTGAGTGAAAATCATATATATATTTAATTGAAATACAGTGTCAGTTTTGATATTAAATTGTTCATAAACGGCGGGCCGCTTAGCGCAGTTGGTTGGGGCGACGCAACTTCAGCTTGCTGTCGTTTCAGTGGTCGTGGGTTCGAATCCCGCTCCACCGTCTGGCATCTATGTGTAATCATTCACCTCATTACTCACGCACAAGTCTCGGACTCAAGTGGGCTTCATCAGCAATAAAAAAGAATATTGTGATAAATGGAACAAATATTGACAATTCTACTAGAATTTAAATAGAATCCCATTTAAATCTAGTAGGATTGACAATATAATATAAAAAGTATAATTAATGTATAATATATATAATTAATGCTATAAATTGATATAAAAATATATCTGTGATGTTTTCCATGACTTAATGAACAATCTAATATCAAAACGGACTCTGTATTTCTATTTAATATATGATTTTCACTCACTTTTACTGGAGGTACTAGAGAGATGCATTTCATTTCTAAAGAGAGGCTTCTTCAGCCTCTGGCTTCTCTTTAGTAGTGAAATACATCCCTCTAGTATCTCCAGTATGAATGGGGAAAATCATAATTTAAATAGAAATGCAGTGTCAGTTTTTATATTAGATTTATTTATTGTGACAACATTACAAATGTGAAGATGCAACTGACCTAAAGTACAAAACTGCTTTCTTCACAAATTTTGAATATGCTTCATTTTAGAGCTTCCAAATATTATGATAAAAGATTAATGTATAATATATAAATATAATTAATGCTATAAATATAAAAATATATCTGTGATAGTGTGATGTTTTTTCATGACTTGAAGAACAATCTAATATCTAAAGTGACATTGTTTCTATTTAATATATGAATTTCACGTACTTTTACTGGAGGTACTAGAGGGATGCATTTCATTTCTAAAGAGAAACTTCATCAGCCTCTATAAATTAATGCTAAAAAATAAATGATGCTATAATGTAATTATAATAATATTATTCTTTTCACATCGAAATTAAGCCTCACTTCAACTAAACAGCATTATTCATTTTTCAGAGCCTTCTGTACATAAGGGAGAATATTCATTTATATGATGAGTTGGGCTCTAATCACACTTATGGAACAAGAAATAGGAGTGCTCTAAGTTTGATCAGGTTCAATTACAGAAGAACTCAAAAAACCTTTCATTATATGGCAATAAGATTTTATAATGTTCTCCCTCCCTCTATTCAACAGTTAGGAAGTGCCGGATTTAAGAGTAAATTAAAAACAATATTAACAGATAATTGTATATATAAAATAGATGAATTTTTCCAGATTAATTTCGAGCAGGAATAACTTACTTTTAGAAGATTAAATAACATTAATTTCGTTTGGTTCTAGGAGAAATAAAAATAGAGGATTTTTATAATTGTTAAAAAATCCATTATACTGTAGTTGTACTTTCATTTGTGTATTTTTATTATTTACTGGTTCTATTATAGTTTGACGTTGTAATGCATATGATGTTCTCATTTGTTACTGCAATAAAATATTTATTTATTTATTTATTTAATTGATATAGTAATTATGGTTACTAGTGTATAAGATTGTATAATTAATTGTTGATCTGACTTGTCTTATACTCCGTAACTGGAATCTCCAAGAGGTAAACTACAAAAAAGAAGCAAGTTCAATATCAATTTAACAACAAATATAAGTACAATAGGTGATTTCATTCAACAAACCTTTTTCAATTGAAACAGAACAGAAGTTGTCAAATTCCACTAAACTTTAATAATTTGAGTCACAGAACCATGGTTTCGTGTCTTATTAGCACATCTTCGGTTGTACTACTTTTAATTTACTACTTTAAATACTTTTTTTAATTAATTTGAAATAAATTTCTTACTAGATTTTATTTTTATGGTACTATAGCTAATTTTCATTTTTTTCAAACTTTATGAAATTTTTTCTCATTAATGAAACAGGAACTAAGCAATATTTCCATTTTGCAAACTTTATAAAAAATCTACTTGTTTTCTCAACAATTATACAGGAACAAAGCGAGTGAATGAACTAGTAGAGGTGAAAAAAAGGAACAGTGGTGAAAGAATCTTGCCGACTAGTAAAAGCAGAACGTCCAATGATGATAGCGTTGGCTCAGTATCATCTGTTTTCAGTGATGCTACGTTACAGAGCTTGTTGATTTTCAGTTGCAGCGCAAATCTGAGTAAATTTGCTTGGTGTCGATACAATTTGAACCAATAGCTGGACCCAAATCAAATACGGCTCGGTTTATCCGACGTCCATTGAGCACATAAAGCGGCTCTCATTTCTCCTCTATTACTGCAGCTACTCATCTCCTCTGTAGGCTATACATGATGAGTCTCTTGAACAACCTCTACTATGTTTATGCTCTACCATTGATCAGGGATAGTAAGATGACTTGATGGTTCGTCTATGGCTCTACTCACTAGTACTGTATTCAATTCCAGTTTATTGCAAGAAAAATTGTAAATTGAAATTAACATTTTTTTGCCAAAAAATTCTTACAACAATTTTTAAAAAATGTACAGTAGAGTAACAATGTAGAGTATATATATACAAAACTCCTACATATATTAAACTGTATTAGAAATAAAAGCTCTGGAAACAAATGCTTAGCTAGAGAGCTAGAGTGTTGGCAGTGAGTTGGAGAAAAGGAAAAGAAACAATTTTTAAATA
The DNA here is from genome assembly GCA_948455865.1 of Conomelus anceps. Classification (NCBI taxonomy): domain Eukaryota; kingdom Metazoa; phylum Arthropoda; class Insecta; order Hemiptera; family Delphacidae; genus Conomelus; species Conomelus anceps. The sequence continues at coordinate 5,530,812 of OX418219.1, forward strand.
AATACAATCAGAAGAAGCGGTAATAAAAACATGATTGAAATATATCTAGTGGGTAGGTATATCTAGTAGTATATCTTAGTAGGTACTCCAGTGGAAAAAATGAAAGATAGTAGTGAAGGACTACAAGATAAAATCAAATAGTAATAGAAAAATGGAAAAACCAACGCCAAACATGTAGTAGACAATAAATTGGCTATTGATTGATGTTTGCCACATGAAAACAATATATATTATAAACTTAAAAAACACTTTTGAATGGAAATTGACTCACGTTATGGCGTGACGGCCGTTTCGCTCTGTTGTCTAGAGCATCATCAGACGACCCACAGTCGTCTGACACTGTGGGTCGTCTGATGATGCTCTAGACAACAGAGCGAAACGGCCGTCACGCCATAACGTGAGTCAATTTCCATTCAAAAGTGTTTTTTAAGTTTATAATCCATATTAGTGGAAACAAGATGGATCTTCAACATCATGAAAACAATACAGTATATTAGGCTAAAACAGTGATAATTCACATGTATGCTTACTTTTCCGAAACATGGCTAAACTACTATTGAACAATTTTGAAAAGATAATCTGTTCCATTGTATAGTTAATATGAAAACAAATATTTGTATTTATCCACTCATCTATTTCATTCTTTAATTTTCTAGTAATTTTTTAAAATTTAATTTAAATTTTAATACCTCAATCATAAATTGAATTTTATTTTTGCAACGCTACTGGCAGTTTCTGTAATAAAAATATCAACTTATGATTGTAAATTTAACAAAGCAGATCATGATGATGCTCTAGACAACAGAGCGAAACGGCCGTCACGCCATAACGTGAGTCAATTTCCATTCAAAAGTGTTTTTTAAGTTTATAATACAAAGCAGATCGTTATGGAACAAGAAATCCAAGAATGTAATATAAATGTTTAAGAGCTGCAGAGACTAGGCTCGTTTATTAGTTTTTTAAATTAGTGATTTTTTGTGGTACACTGGCTTCACGTACTGGCAAACGCAGTTTGATTTTCAAATGTTTTGTACTGTATTTTTTAAAAGGGAAATTTATTCATTATTCAAATAGACAACAAAGACAAAATATCAAGTACAGGTATGGTGCTTAAAGAAATATTAAAAGTTTTTTAATAAATGAATCTTTATTCATTTATTGCTGTCTTCATTCATGTGCAGTTTTGAATAAATATATTGTTATCAATGCATGACAAATTGAATAGATATATCAATTACATACAATACTGACCATTTATAGTGTACAAGAGTTCCTTTCACATCAAAATTAAGCCTCACCTCAACTAATTGAAGTAATTATGGTATCTAGTGTATAATATTGTTGATCTGACTTGTCTTATACTCCTTAACTGGAGTCTCCAAGACGTAATCTACAAAAAAAAGAATTATAGGAATACATAAAATATTGACTATTTTAGCAATACATTTAGAGTACAATAGCAAATATGTATACTAATATTCAATACAACACTGTCATCATAGTAAAACATGACTAAAGCAGAGCTTGTGTGTGGGGATTTCAGTTTTCATATTTAATAATGGTGAATAAGAAGACGAAATTGTCACAAACTGAGTTTGTTTGAGATTGATAATGGTATAACAACCGAAACTAGTTTCTCATTATTTTTAATAAATGTGATTGTGACAATTTCGTCTTCTTATTCATTATGGACACCTTTAATTCACAATATCACCTTCGCCACTTCAAAGAAAATTTAATAATGGCTTAAATAAATTGATTGATAGCACCAAAAATGGCAATATTTAACAGACACTTTGAGAAGATAATATACAATTTTACAAGGTGTCAAATATAAGTACTTAAATTAATTAGAATTAGTATTATTATAATACAGTAGTATACGCCTAATTATATTAAAATAGGACATTATAATAGTATAAAGTACTTGATTGAGAAACTACTTAGTAAATTAGTTTTTGATTAGAAGATGGACATTAAAATGGATTTATTTTCTACAAGGAAATCTTTTAAGTCATTTTTATCAAAAGGTACATTTGGCAAGCAAGGAACAATTCTTTTAATTTTATTATAAAAATATTCGGCCTGCCTCTGTCCAATCATTTTGTTAATAATTTTTCCAATAGTATAAGGTATAAAATACGAAAATGCATTCACAAGCATGTAATTTATAATAGCATGTATTTTATAACTAACATGTATTTCAAGCATGTCACAGTTGAACTGAAAAAAGTGTTCAATTTTTATTTATTTATTATACAAAGGCAACTTTAACAAAAGTATTTTAAGCCTAGGTGATGAATGGAATTATAAAAAGTTACATAGTTGCAGTGAATGATGATGAGATGATAATGATTGTGAATCGACATGGAGTGTCATAATATAATTTGTTAATAGTTTTTTTCATAGTAACTGGACTGTTGTATGAAAATTGAATGACTATTATGTTAAAATTAAAAGACAAGACGCAATATTTGCATTATAAACTATTGAGTCGATAAACTATTTATTTATTCACAAACTAGTTCCTTGGAAACTATTGAAACTATTTTAAAACTATTAAATAATACTCTTATTTAACTATTCAATCCTGTTCTCAATCAATCAATCATTTTATTCAGAACATACATGAACATGTACGTGAATACGTCATTATATTTATGATAAGTACATACATTTACTAAAAATATGTTCATAAGCATACACAACTAAAATAAAATTCAATAAAACGTTACATATACAAATTTTGTCGTCTGCTGCTCCTTCAAACATTAATATTTATGGTAGTGGTATGAAAGTCAAAATTCATTCTCCTCAATAAATTCAATATATTTTGTACTTTGAGTCAAATTGTTTAGAATTCTATTGATGTGGATTCCCTAACTATAGGTTTTTTTTTTTTTTTTTTTTTTTTTTTTTTTTTTAGGATGAAGCCCACATAGGTCTAAGACCTGTGCGTGGGTAATGGATTGGATGATGGTGATTGATGAGTTGGACCTACAGTTTTAGGTGGGTTCCGAACCACCGGGAAGTGATTTTACAGCAGAGAACAGAGTCTTTTTTGCTGGCCAATGCAATCGGTCACCCTTACAAAGAGCGCCAAGGAGTTTCGTAGCTTATCTCTGATTGAACAGATACCTACTACGGCACTCGGCTATCACTTCCCAATAAAGGGTATAAAAGGTAATTAATTATAGACCATGATTGGAAAGATGATGAACTTACAGATCATAGTTTCAAATGGATTTGAAAAAGCTTTGATGATGAACAATTTTCTTAGTTATATTATTTTGAAAATCTTATCTTGCTAAATAATTATTGATAAAAAGTATAGATTCGTTTTTTCTATCAATTGGTTGTTATGTAAAAAGACTCCAAGAACGCGTTTTCAAAGTTGAAGAGGATGAATTTGGTTATTGATTACCAATAACGCACCCAGATTTGGAATCAGAATCCAGATAGGATCAAAACACGCAAGCATAGCAAGTAGAAAACAGCCATACAAATTCAAACATTCAAACATTAATATTTATGGTAGTGGTATGAAAGTCAAAATTCATTCTCCTCAATAAATTCAATATATTTTGTACTTTGAGTCAAATTGTTTAGAATTCTATTGATGTGGATTCCCTAACTATAGGTAATTATAGCCCATGATTGGAAAGATGATGAACTTACAGATCATAGTTTCAAATGGATTTGAAAAAGCTTTGATGATGAACAATTTTCTTAGTTATATTATTTTGAAAATCTTATCTTGCTAAATAATTATTGATAAAAAGTATAGATTCGTTTTTTCTATCAATTGGTTGTTATGTAAAAAGACTCCAAGAACGCGTTTTCAAAGTTGTAGAGGATGAATTTGGTTATTGATTACCAATAACGCACCCAGATTTGGAATCAGAATCCAGATAGGATCAAAACACGCAAGCATAGCAAGTAGAAAACAGCCATACAAATTCAGTGTGTTTTGATCCAATAAAACTCGACTTTATAAACTTTGGGAGCGTTTTTGACTATTAGTACATTCACATACCATTTTGAAAAATGAATTCACAGGTATTGATGTGAAAATTAGAAAAAAAATATCAGTTCATCGACAATTCAGTTAATTTACTACAATAAATTAAATACCCGTAGGGGTCTCCCCACCACGAAAAGCTATACGAATTTACTTAATTTACTTTACTACAATAAAAAATTATTTTCATGAATATTTTGCGAATTTCTGTAAAATGTCCCACTACTTTAAAGATTGGGTATAATCTACTTAGACGTTCAAACTGACATTTTTTGTTCACTTCATTACTCATTTACAAGTCTCAAAATGATATGGGCAGCATAGAAAATCATGGCAGTAGTAGATCTTTTAACACGATTAAGCTGATTCACATTAATCCAATTAGATTCACCATCTCAATGGAGGCCTTAGAGATTTCTGAATGAATGATGGGGATCACTGTGATCTTCGTCCCTCTTTATTTCTGTAACAAAGCGTTTCCGGACCTACATACAAGTGGATCTTTATTAGAAGAGAAAATGCTTATGAAGTCTGGTAAAATTATCTTGAAATGTTGGAACACTCTTCATAAAAAATAAACATGATGGACAGATTGTGTTCCCTTAACAGCTAATACCCTTTGACCCTTTGAAGTCAAGTGAGTGAACCCCTCCCTCCAACCAAGCACCTTTATATTGGGCAACAAGGTCATCAAAATTCCCAATTCTAACCCCTCCCGCAAAACTTTTCCAGGTAGGACCGGGTAAGTCCCCTCCACAAAAAAATAAAGGCTGGGTTCGCCACAGTGTGCATACTTAGCATGACTACTTGACAACATCACTCTGCATGTCTGCATGACTAAGTTCATTACAACTTCTTGTAATTCCACTGCAGACTTCTGTTCAAAATCCCCGAAACCATTCAAGTTCTCAGCAAATCACCCATCTGCTGCCACAACCCAGCAAAAACACCCATTTGAAGACTTGAAATTTGACAGCATTATAAGCAGCCCCAGCCAGAAGAGAACTGCACTGCAAGTGGAAGGGAAAGTTGCAGGGGGGGGGGATTGGAGGACCAGTCAGGATGAAGAGGGGTGGAGTGTGGTTGATGATTGGTGGGTATGAGGTGGTAATGAAGAAGAAGGAGAAGAACAAGAAGCAGGGGGATGAGAGGAGGAACAAGGGAAAAGAAGAATAGGGCAGCGTAGAAAGAGGAGGAGGAGGAGAGGGAAAAGAGGAAAGAAGAAGGGGTCAAGAAGGGATAAGAGACAGAACAAGAAGGGGAAGGGGTACGAAAAGAAAAAGGGGAAGGAGGAGAAGAAGAAGAGGAGGTAGTAGAAGAAAGAGAAGAACAAGATGAAGAAGTAGAAGGAGATGAGGAGAGGGAGAAAAGGAAGAAGGAGGAAAATGAGATGGAAGAGAAGAAGGAGAAGAGGAGAAGGAGTAGAAAAAGAAGAAGAACAAAAGATGAAAAATAGGAGGAGTAGAAGAATGAGAAGGAGAAGAAGGGAGAGCAGAAGACGAAAAAGAAGAAGGTTGAGGAGCAGGAGAAGAAGGAGGAGAAGAATGATGAGGAGAAGAGAAAAAGAGGGAGAAGGAGGAGTAGGATCAGTAGAAGAAAAAGAAGAAAAAGAAGAAGAAAAAGATGAAGAGGAGGAAGAAGACAAAGAAAAAGGAGGAGGAGATGGTGAGGAGGAATAGGAGGAGAGTAGGAGAGGAGGAAGAGATGATGAAGAAGAAAACTAAGAGAAGGCGAAGGAAAATATGCAGAAGAAAAAGAAAAAAGAAGGAGAAGGAGGAGGCGTACATCAGAAAGAAGAAGAAGAAAAAGAGGTTGTGAAGAGGATGAAGATGAAAAAGAAGAAGAAGGAGGAAGAGGAGGAGGAGGAGGAGAAGGATTTGGAGAGGAAAAGGAGGAGGAGAATGAGGTGGTGGAGGTGGAGATGGTCGAGAAGGAGAGGAGGCGAAGAACGAGGAGAAGGAAATGGCAAAGAAGAAGAAAAAGCCAGAGAAGGAGGAGGACAAGAAGAAAGAGAATTAGGAGAAGGAAGAAGAAAAAGAAGAAGGAGATGTGGCGGTGGTGGGATGGTAGACGAGGAGGTAGAGGAGAGTTATGAAGAGCGGTGAAGAAGGAGGAGGAGGAGAGAAGAAGGAGAAGAATGAAAAGTGGAGGATGAGAAGAAGAAGAGGGTGACGAAGGAGAGGAAGAAGTAGTGGAAGTAGTAAACGAAGAATGAGAAGGAATAGGAGGAGGAGGAGGAGGAGGAGGAGAAGGAGGGGGAGAAAAAAGAGTAAGTGGTGGAGAAGATAGCAAAGGAGAGGATGTGAAAAAGGAGGTGGAGGAGTACGATGATGAGAAGGAGGTAAAGGAGAAAAAGTTGGAGAAGAAGCAGAAAAAGTTGGAGATGGAGGAGGAGAAGAAAAAAGATGATTCGGAGGAGAAAGAAGAAAAAGAAGATTGTGGAGAACGAGGAAGAGGAGAAGGAGGAGGTTGTGGAGAGGTAGGTAGAGGATTGAAGAAGGAGAAGGAGGATGAGATGGGGGAGGTGTGAGGAAGGAGAAGAATGAAAAGTGGCGGATGTGAAGAAGAAGAGGGATAAGAGGGAGGTGATGGAGAAGAAGAATGATTAGTAGAATAAGAAGGAGAACAAGAAGTAGATGATGATGATGATGATGATGAAAGAGCAATACTTTGGTGTGATCTGTGAAGCGTGGCCAGGACCCGCACCGCAGCGCACTACACGTAAAGAGGCTTAATCACAAGAAGGGACCCGCCGCTATTATAATAGGCTTTATTTCCTTCCTTCCTAGGGTCCAGTTGGAGAGGACCTATGTGCAAATGTGCGATAATGCCCGCTATTTGGGGGGGGGGGGAGGTGATCTTTGTTGGCCTTCTGTGCCTAATAATAACCCTTGAAGTTCTGTGTGTCTGTTTACCCCTTTTCAGAGAGTAAAAGGGGGCAGACTTCTGCACAAAATGGTTCCCTTTAGGGGGGTTGAAGGTTCGACCCCCCCCCCCCAGGGCAAGAATTTATGCAAAACAACAGTCAATATGTTGGGCCAGTCGAACCGCTGTCCAATTTCCATACACGATCGAGCTGTTCCCTCCTTTTCACTCTGAATTCGCCGTCCTCTTTTGCATCTTTCTACAAGCATTTGTAACTTGAGTAACGGAAATATTCTAAAAAATCTATAATTTTGACTAATTGCAGTGTTTTCAACCTTTTTTCACAGTATTTTATTCGTTCAATCGATCAATTTATTGTTTTATTTATTTTGTAGTTAGGAGCACTATTTTATTTATTTTTCTCCTACGCTGCTCCCAGCTCAAAGTTTCAATTTGGGGGGGGGGGGGGGGTGGTTTCATGAATTTTTTTAACATTTTGCGAGATTTCCCTCCTTGCTATTGCTTCTTCTCAATTTCTCAAGGAGTGGTCCGCCAGGCAAACCCCTTCCCACTTTCGATACTATACTATTCGATGCTGTACTATTCAGATACTATAATCGACTGCATTCCAAGACCTATCACTGAAATTCATTCTGAAAAATTTGTCTGAAAAAATCGGTCAGATTTGATGAAAAATATAAATTGATTGAATTTTTGCTATTTTTGCTTATTACTATGTTATCAAGTTGATATCTTATTCTATTAAACGAGCAAGGAATTGTATGCACATATGCATGTACGTATTTCCAGTCACTATCTCAAAAACGACTCTAACGATTTTGATGAAAATTAATATTTAGGGGCTTCTTGGTGCAAAAATACGATTGCGCTAGGTCTCATTCCTATAAAAACTCGTTGAAGGACACAAAAAGGAGAAATCTATCCTTAAAGGAACAGCTGATGGAAATAGTTATTTATGTATTAAGAGCGTGAAGCGCGACTTTATCGCTCGAGCCAAAACATTTACTGCGCAGTAATTTTGCGAGAGCGATAAAGAAGCTTCACGCACGAATTGCATACAATTTTTTTCCAAAAACTGCAGTTCTGGATTCCAACACAATAAAAGCTTGTAGTTTGTAGCATCACAGACCATGCGCGGATTTGAGGTTATGTGAATTTCACGGATTCAGTGATCCACTAATGAGAAGACATCAAAATCAAAACAGAAGCGTAAAGAAAACAGCTGGCGATCGTAAAGTACTTCACCGCTTGCGGAGCAGTAAAGAGGTATTTTACAATTAGTTTTCAGTACGTAAAGAACTACTTTACGAGCAGTTGTAGGAAAAATTCATTTCAATCATATGTTAGGCACCTTAGCGGCGTTATTTACGCTGCCTGGAACGCGAAATTTACACGGGTACCATGTAGTCGGAGTCTTGCAGTTATGTAGGAAACATATGACTACATTACACAGTGAGTTGACACCATATGAATGTGTCGTTATTTTACTGAATTCTTGGAATTGTTTTCTATTGACAGGGAACCATGCAGGTTTTTATCGAAACAGTGATGGATTGTATTAAAAAAGAAATAGAAATCATAAATCTTTCAGGCACATGAAACATTAACCCCAGAGCGGAGCTCGGTACCCTGATATTTGTTGTTAAAATGAAGAGAAAGAAGGAACAGTGCGAGTGATAAATTTAAGTGTTGCCTGCGTTATTTTAGATATAGAACCCGTAACAATATGTTATTTCAATCAATGGAGAAATTTGTTCAATATAATAATATTGATATGTTATTCCAATGGAAAAAATTTGTTCAATATAATAATATTTATCAATGCACGTATTTTTGTCTTTTTGGAATATCTTGGAGAGCCACAGCCTCCTGCAACCCCCCTAAAATGGCGTCACTGTCCCAAAACCTTCAAGTGCACAATTCAAATCCAACAAAAAATCAAGTATTCAACCTACATACAACTAAAAGTCAAATATCCAACGCTTCCTTGGTGTAAAACTCTGATACTCTCAACACCTCCATTCTATTCCTGTAGAGTACCGTACAACAGAAGCATCTTATCATCAAACCTTCTTTACCCACCTACAAAACTTCCTCTCTTGTATATCCAACATCTGCCGGCAAATTGGATATTACATGGAGTGTTGCTGGGGCACATGCTTGATAGAAGAAGCTGGCACCTATTTATGAGGCTGTGGCTTACAGTTTAATATAATATTGGTAATGCTGTGTGGGTGTGGAGGGCGATGGAAATGGCGGAGGGGGGGGGGGAAGATGACGCGCTTTTGCTACACAAATTCATACAAGTCATTGACTATTGACAAGCAGAAAACTGATTTTCAATTTTGGATTTTACAGCAATTCTCTCTCTCTCTCTCTCACACACACACACACACACACATTCACTCTCTCTCACTTCACTGACTACATCAACAGAAGTCTTCTCCTTTTCGTATTCGGCACAAGCCGCGGCTTTAGCATAACAATTTCCAAGGTTGTTTCCGAAATAGTTCCAATAGGACTTTGGAAACGGCAGCCAGCCTCCTGCCTGGCTGCTCGCTGTTTTGCCTGCAAAACGAATGCGGCACGATCTTGGCTTACGCTTACAGCTCGCATTGGAGACGAATTTGACTTTGTAATTTTCATGTTGAATAATAATACAATGAATGTTCCAGCAAGAGGTAAGTAGCCAACATGTACCGAGCAACATGAACCCACCCTAGGATATTTGTAAACGAGCCATAGCGTTAGCGTTCATGCTCCGCTTCCCTGAGGAAAGTTGTCGGCTATAAAGTCCAGCTGTACCTGATGCTTGAGCTACAGATTTGTTGTTTATGTGGCAACAAAGTAGAAGTTGTTTGTAGCAAGCAGTGGTGATCTCAGAGGGGGGGTGTGGCTTTGGGGGTTCAACCCCCCCCCCCCCAGGGACCTGAGGTGTTAACAAAATGTCCACATTTTTCAAGAAAATTGACTGCAACATCAGACTGATTAGTGATTTCACATCTGTTTTTTTTTTTAGGATTTAGCCCAATTTCAATTTTCAATTTTATTTCGAAAAGATTACATCATGTGGATGCGACAGACAAAGCCCAAAACAGCACTCCACAAAACCCCACATAGGCCAGAGACCTGTGCGTGGGTAATGAGTTGGATTATGGTGATTGATAAGCTCGACCTACAGTTTTAGGTGGGTTCCGAACCACCGGGAAGTGATTTTACAGCAGAGGAAAGTGTCTTTTTTGCTGGCCAATCTAATCGATCACCCTTACAAAGAGTGCCCTGGAGAACGCAGCTTATCTCATCTGATTGAACAGATACGTGCTACGGCTCACGGCTTTCACTTCCCGCTAAAACCTGTTTGAAACTAATAAATACATTCTTGGATTTCTTGTTCAATAACGATCTGCGTTGTTAATATTCATTTTGTTGTAAATTTAACGACTTGCAGGTTTAAATTGTAAATATAAATGTACGAAATTTGGCCGAACGTTTTCGAGTTATTAAATCTCATCATGACCTTGAAGATGAGATTCAATAACTCGAAAACGTTCGGTTAAATATGAGAACATTTATTATATATTCACAATTTAAAACTGACTACAAGTTATTAAATTTACAACAAAAAGTTGATAAAAAAAATCGATACAACGGAGTATCCAAGGACCCGACGAATTATTTTAATCATTATTATCATTAACTTTTTATAGTAAATTTAACGACTTGCAGTCAATTTTCTTCTTGGATTTCTTGTTCCATAACGGTCTGCGTTGTTGATATTAGCTCTTTATTGGAAATTTAACAACTTGCTGTAAATTTTAATTGTGAATAAGTAATATTTGTACTCACTTTTGGCCAAACGTTTTTGAGTCATGGAGACTCATCTTCAAGGCGTTAATCAAGACTTGGGTTGCTTTAATTTTGAGCTCCGCCATTCTCTCAAAATGGCCTTCATGAACTAAAGGTATTACATCAAATAATAGTATTACACCATTCCCAGTCTAGTAATAACATAGTAATATAATTATAATATAGCTATAATTTGGTAATAGCATAGTAATATAGTTAACTTTTTATTGTAAATTCAACAACTTGCAGTCAATTGACTGGAATTCGTTGAATTTGCTTTAAAAAGTTAATATATTGACAACGCAGATCGTAATGGTACAAGAAACACAAGAATTTAATATAGTTATAATATAGTAATAACATATAGTTATAGTATTGTAGAAAATATGAAATTGGAGAGAATAGAAAGGAAGAAGGAACAGTGGTTCTCGGTGTTATCTGCTATGTAAATGTTTACTTCTAAGCAATTATTAATTACTCCGCTTTTGACACTTTTATGGTGTTTACTTGGTGATTTGAAGAATGTTCTAGTTGTTTGATTAGACATTAATGGAATCTTTTCGAATATTGTAGAAAGTGCTAGTTTCTTTATTTATTTATTTAGAAGATGATAGAAAAATCCAGAGGTATCTCAATTATGGAAAATCATATAAATAGAGGGACACTTTTGTAAATTAGTTCAGTCTTGTTTGAAATTCGTCTTGATAAACAAGTTTGTGAAAGTGACATTTATACATATATTGTGCCTATATAGTGATAATTCTTTCTCTATGCCTATGGTGATAATTTTTTTTCCTATTTAATTCATACCAGTGAACTACTAAATAGTGTTTATTGTATTACGGACTAGTGCTACGTAAGTTAATTGTTCTTTTTCGACGTTTCGTTTTGAATATTATTGGACAGTTTATTGTACAGTTATTAATTAATATTAGATCGGCCTTTTAACTTTTAGTGATTGATTTTTGTACAGTTTATTGAAAACTCATTATCAGTTGAACAATATCGTGTTATCTGTTTTTAATTGCTTATTTTTCTGTAAGACATTACTGAACAGTGAGTGTTGTGATTATTTGTGTAAATAAAGTGCGAGTGATAAATTTACGTGTTGCCAGCGTTATTTTAGACATAGAACCCGTAACAGTATTATTAATATTGTGTGGTGACCATAGCATTGCCAAAGCAACCACTTATTTACTTCAACTGTTTATTCATCATACTCTGTTCATCGTTCAATAAAGCCTTAATTTGCAAAATGTCTTTTATTCTAGAACATATTTTAATATAGGTAGTTCCACATCAAATTCAATAACATTATCAACAAGGTCCGTTAATGTTGGTTGCCACCCACCTTGACTTTGAAAGTCTATAATTTTAAAAATGGCAGCACGAAGCGATTTTGGTTTTTGTTATCACTGCTGGTTTGGCTAGAAGTTTACATTCTGTTTAGAAGGCTATCGATTCTGTAGATGAGGCTAAAACTCTAGCCAAAACTTTGTCTCTGGCCACAAAAAGTCTCTGGGCGGCCCTTCCACCACAACCGAGTGATTCACAAATAATTAAAACGGTAGAATACACATACACGAGTGTCTCAAAAAGTGCCAAATTCGTGTCTATTCAGACAGCAGCAGATTCAGTCAGAGATTTGGGAGTAACAGGACATTAATATTAGTGAGGCGGAGAAGAAGAACTAGCAGAGCGTGACGCGTATTAGAGGAACGCAGCGGGAGATTTTAATTGTTGGGGAGTAAGAGATAGAGAGAGAGAGAATGAGTGAGTGAGTAGGAGTGTGAGTGAGTAGAAAAGGGGACCAGCGTTGCGTATTATGTCGGGCAACTTGTTAAAATATAAAAGACCCATTAGCAAGAAAACTCTCCGTCAGGGTCTGGCTCGCTCCTAGCGAAATTACAGCAAGTGCTCTCCGTTTAATTGATACTGAATTCTCTTTGTTTTTGTCTCTTTTCATCCGGGTTATACGCCGGAATTCGTTCTTCGTCCATCAGGAGCCCTGCTGCTACTCCTGCACCGACCAGAAAATAACAATTAACCTAATAAATAATTGATGATTTCTCGCCACTTCACTGATGAGCGTGTGTGTGTTTTATTGTTTGTATATCACCGGTCACTCTGAGTGACTGGTGAACACTTCTAGCAAATAAAAGAGAGAGAGTCGAATAAAAGAGAGAGAGTGTGAGTGATGAATTCTGCTTGCAAATACAGTAGTAGGAATGAGGTGGACAAACCGTCTCACATATTTAGCAGAATATTTTGATGGAAAAAATGTAAATGCGTATGGCTTTTATTGGTGGGGAGACCCTTACGGGTAGTTCAACCTCGCGGCTTGAGCCATGTTATGGAGAACATGGTGGACTTTCTATTTTGGGTGGGTTCCGAACCATCGGGAAATGATTTTACAGCAGAGAACAAAGTCTTTCTTGCTGGCCAATCCAATCGGACACCCTTACAGAGGGGGCTCAGGAAAGCGTTGCTTATCTAATCTGAAGTGCAATGTAGAATTTGTTTTTGAATATCACTTGTTTTATGACGTTAAACATTTTCTTCATACGCTTAGTATCAAATTCCTGATTTGTCACTATATTAAAATATTATACTATAATATACTATACGAATTGCTAAGACTATTACAGTACCGTACTTTATTACTATAATATAACTATATTGCTATATTATAACTATACAGTATATTACGGTACTATATTACAACTCTATTACTATACGGTACTATGATTTAAAGAAAAGCTCTATTTTTCACCTTCTGGGAATGATGTGATACTATTTGATTAGCATTGAAACTATAACTTGTCACAAAACTGAAATTTTCTGATAAAACTAATCTGAACTATTTCAGCTTCACATTAGGAAATCGTATTGTGAGAAGATTGGTCACGAATTGTGATTACAAATTGCTTGATTGTTTGTCGTTGGCAAGTAACAACATTTGATTGGTTCTGATGCAATTGAATGTTGAATGCTATATCCACAGGAACAGTATCATGAAAAGTGGGACAGAAACAAATAGATCGAATTGAATTTCAGGGGTTATTTGCAATGGAAATTGACTTCTCAAACAATGGAAGCTCAATAGGATATCTTAGTTTATTTAAAAAAGAGGTGGATAACACTACTTATACAAGTATCGGCTACTAGTAAATTTGCTTATACTGCATATTTTACTTATTAGCTCTAATCTATTAAAGGGAAGTGATAGCAGTGAGCAATAGCAGGTGTCTGTTCAGTCCGGTTAGGTTAAGCTACGTGCTCATGGGCCCTCTTTGTAAGGGTGACCAATTTGATTGGCCAGCATAAAAGACTTTGCTGTAAAATTACACATGGTTCTGACTCACTTTACATGTTACTGTTCCTGCGGATATAGCATTCAACATTCAATTGCATCAGAACCAATCAAATGTTTGTTACTTGCCAATGGCAAACAATCAAGAAATCAAGGAAGCCACCTTAAACTGTAGATCCAACACATCAATCACCATCATCCAACTCATTCCCCTCGCACAGGTTTCAGACCTATGTGGGATTCATCCTCCAAAAAAATTTAAAGTGCTGAATAAAATTGGTATTTAATTTTTTAAATGTTTAAACGAATGTTTGAAGTAATATGAGAGTTGACTTGAATTTACTTGATATTGTAAAACTTGAAATGCTTGCTCACTGAACTCACCTACTTCCCAAGTATTTTTTATCAAATATTCATAAATGATGATAATAATAATAAATCCATAATAATAATTATCAATAATCCATTAACTGGCATAATTTTATAAGTAGTCCTATGCATAAGACAGTGTCAGGAACCCAGTGATAGACCTAGTTTGCGGGTTACAAGTTGATTGAACAAATAAATCATAAACATTATAAAATTTGCGAAAATTATTATAAATTTGTAAAAAATTCTAAGCTATAGATTTTTAGGGAAAGAGTTATAAGTGGATAATCACCCAGAGAATATATCTTAAGAGTTCTGTGACAGACATCACAAAAAATTGATTAGAAAAATATATAGCCTAACAATAATAATGATAATGATAATAATAATAGTCCAGAATCATCCATCAGGAGTTAGCAATGAAATATAAATTACTAGATATTAACACTCCATATACTACACATATAAACCTTACAAAGTATTAGAAAACGAATTAGTCAAAATGTATTGGAACAGAGACATAACAACTGACAGAACGATAAAGCATAACAGGCCTGATATTACGCTCATTGATAAAACATAAAAAATAACATAGCGGTACCGAATACTAACAACCTACAAAAAAATCGGAAAAATAGTCAATTACCAGCTATTATCAGAAGAAATCAGACAGATGTGGGGCCAAAATCAAGTATTCAGAATACATTATAGTGGTGATTTAGTGATTTCTTCAACTACTGTAATTATTACAAAATCCCTACATAAATATATCAAGGATCTTGATCTTCCACCTTGCCCTGCAGAAGTCGATACATGCGGGATAACAAGAAAATTTTTAAGCATATAAAAATGAATATATAGTGATGATAGTACACTAGAAAAAAATTAGTGTAGCCTATATAGTACTGTAATGACATAGAGAGAAAACAAAAACACTAACTGTAAACACAGAAAACACAAAAAAGTAACTGTTTAGCAATTGTGTGACTAAATGTATATGAGCACCTTAGCAGCTTAAGAAACAATTTCAGGAAACAACTTTTACAATATTTAGTGGGTACATACTTGATCAATGATCCGTATGTACTCTTAATACCAGACATTAGGTTGTGAGGTCGGCAATAATAATAATACTAATAAGGTATTCGGTTTTCGGTAGAGCAATTAACTATTAAACTAATTACAATAAATTATCTTAGATACAAATCTCGAAACAATCTTTTTACGTTAATTAAAATGAGATAATACAAGATAACACAAAACCAAACTTTTAATTAAATTGAATGAATTACATTGTAATAAAAGGGATGATTATCTTAAAAATGGTTGATTGAATGAGATAAATAACATTTACATGACTTTCTGTCCAAAGAAGTACTAATCCAAACTACACATTGTCACAATTTTTTCATTCATTTATAACACAAAACACAATCAAGTAACACTGTAAATGTGTCTATGAATAGAGGCAACTTCTTGTAAGTATTTATTTTAGAAGTTTTTTTTTTGGATAGAGACAACTTCTTGTAAGAATTTATTTGAGAAGTTTTTTGAAGTAATTATATTCGATTAATTACTATTTAAAAATAATTAATCGATAATAAAACTTTAAAACCTCTTTTAAGTGGAAATTGTAACTCTGGGGGTTCTTGAACAATTGAGCACCAGCCGCTCCTGATTGTAACTCAAGTTATGGCGTGACAGCCGTTTCACTCTGTTGTCAAGAGCGTTGTCAGACGACTCACAGTACACATTTTTTATTTGTACTGTGGGTCGTCTGACGATGCTCTTGACAACAGAGTGAAACGGTCGTCATGCTTTAACGTGAGTTATAATTTCCACTTAAAAGTGCTTTTAAAGTATCATTATATATTAGTGGAAACAAGATGAATCTTCAACATCATAATTAATAAATATTTAATAATAACTCGGAAGTAATTTCATATGGTAAAAAAGGATCATAAACTGTCAGGGTTATAGAACATTTATCTAGTATTAAAACTGACACTGTATTTCACTTTTAAATAATGTTTTACTCACATATATTTGAGATGCTTGAGGAATGCATTTCACTTCTGAAAAGAAGCTTCGTCAGCCTTCGTCAGAAGTGAAATGCATTCCTCAAGCATCTCAAATATATGTGAGTAAAACATTATTTAAAAGTGAAATACAGTGTCAGTTTTAATACTAGATTGTTCATTAAGTATTTCGTCATGGAAAGCATCACAGAGAACATTTATACTCATTAAATTTTCTGTATAATTCTTTCTCTTGAAATAACATATTTTTTACTTTGTCCACCGAGTGTTTGAGTGTCAAAACACGGAAGTGAAAGTGATAAAGTCTCCAAATCTTGGCTGTAAATGTTTTGCTTCCAAATCAAGCACTCAACTAACGTTGTGTGATTACCTAACATCCCACTCCCATCATGTGATGGGGATGAAGTCCAAATTCTTCAGAAAAAAGCTAGTTTGAGCGCTATAAAGTGCCAGCATGTCATTGTTTGGGTTCGAGAAGCTAAAAGTTTGAGGGAAGGCTGTTTCAGTTTTACTTTCCAACAACCTATAGCTGGACCGTGTCAGATCACCTATGGCACTGCTAGGAAACTTCAGGTTTATTACCGAAAGTTTGATCCAACTCAGGAACAGCTTGTAATACAGCCAATTACTGACTTGCCCACGCATCTATGGAATTGAAGTCTTGCCTTCATCCACCTGTGAGTCATCAGCCATTTTCTGATAGTAAAAGGCTGCTACTTTCTTCTTTGAAATTTCTCTTTCTGTTTTATCATTAGGCTACTCATTTTCTCTCCTTTTTCTCTATTCTCCTTTATTCAATATTCTTTTTTCTCTAATAAAAACTTAAAAAACACTTTTAAGTGGAAATTGTGACTCACGTTATGGCGCGACGGCCGTTTCACTCTGATGACATCTGAGCATCGTCAGACGACCCAAAGTACACAATTTCTACATAAAATTGTTTTTTAAGTTTTTATTATAGGCACATTAGTGAAAACAAGATGGATCTTTAACATCTTCTTTCTCTTTATCATATAACGTACTTCAAATTGATTTGAACGACATTATCTGTTTAATATATAAATAGTCACAATGAATTATATATTGTAGTAGGTTTAATAGATGATTTGTTGAACCATTTTTAGAAAGTATTTATACAGGTGAAATAGGAAGTTTGTTTTGAATGACATGATTTGATTTGATTTAATATTAATAGTCACAATAAATGCTATACCGTACTCTAGAAGGTTCTGTAAATGAATTTTTAAACCATTAATGTTAAAACATATGTGAAATTAGAAGTTTGATTTAAATGACATGATTTGATTTAATATGAATAGTGATAGTCACAATAAATTCTTCACTCTTGTGGGTTTAATAAATAATTTGTTAGTAGAAGTTCAAAGATTAAAAAATTGAAGAGTAAGATCCATGCATACACACTACACATCAACTTAAACCTTTTGCATACGGTATACATTTTTTTTACTCTGTTATATTTTTCATGACGAAATACTTGATGAACAATTTAATTTCACAACTGGCACTGTATTTTTATTTAAATTGTGGTTTTAACGTTTTAACCCTCCAGTTTAAGTGAGTGAAATCATAATTTAAATAGAAATACTGTGTCAGTTGTAATATTAGACATTTTTTTATTATCACACAAAGCAAAACATTTACAGGTATTGAAAAATACCTGCGATATTTTTCATGACGAAATTCTTGATGAAAAATCTAATATCAAAACTGGCACTGTATTTCTATTTAAATTATGATTTCACTCCTTTCAAGTGAGTAAAATCATAATTTGAATAGAAATACAGTGTAAGTTGTAATATTTGACTTTTTTTGTGTAGACTTAAACATATAAGCAAAACATAAAAAAGAATAAGAATATTTATTTGCCATTAAACAATAAAGCATTGCAATAGGCTTAGTCAATATAATTGTAAGTTTAAAATGTTGATTGTCAGCTTATACAAATGGTTAATTGTCATTTTCCATTAAACTAAATATGTTCAATATTTCACACTAAAATACACCTCAAGTTTGAACAAGAATAAAAATCATATTTTCGAGTCACTAATATCACAACCCATCTATTCATTCAAATTACAGAATGGCTTTTTTCTTGACCATTTGTAAATTACTGATTTAAAGCTTTTTTCTGGTAACATTCTTATTTCAAGAGGAAGCTTATTAAATATTACACATCTCGGGTATAGATGTGTAATCTATGTATAGATGTGTTTATCTCGGATAGATAAAGACTCTTATGAGTCTTTGACTATCTTATATAAGGAGTAAGATGATCACAGTTTACAGTTATTGGAAAATCAATCCGAATCTATTCTGATTTTTTCCTCACTAATAGGCAAAGCCTAGTTACTATTTGTGAGTCAGTTCACTTTTGTCAATATACTCCATCCATTCTACTTCATTATGTTCTTTCATCTACAGCTATGTTATAAAATATATATAAAAGGTTATATGGTGATGCAAATACAGCATAGTCTAGTCAATGCCTTGTCAAAGTGAAACCAATTTAATACTACTGTCACTTTTCAGTTAAGGAGTCTAGATCAATCAAAACTAAGTATTTCTTCAAAACAGTGTCAAAGTGAATGTTGTGCAATAGTCACGTCAGCTGATATAAACATTTCGAAATCAAACTGTATTTTAAATCAGAACTGTCGACAACATCATGAATTGAAGGTTATGTTATATTCTGGTCAAGCTATCGGATTCATTGGTTAGTTAAACGTGATTTAATGGTAGTTGGTGATGAAATATTGTATTCAATTATTGTATTTTGCATCAAAGCAAAACGAGTGTTCTAAACATATCACAAGTTGCATCTCACTTACTTAAATCTCACTTGTTGCTGAAAGGCAGTTATAGTACAATCGTTGCATAAACTACTATACAACATGTAAACTTGTTGTAAAATACGATTTTAACCATTAACAATATTCATTACCGGTACTCAAATACCGCTGTTATACAGTATAATACACAACTGAATCCTGAAGAGCAGCAATCCGCATGTGCAGTGAAGATGAAATGGATGGAGGATTTGCAGCAGGGCGGCCAACTTTGAAATGTATAATTTAGTCGAGTTGTGAGGAGGATTAAGTGAAGGTAGCCGTGGAGCTGATGGCTGCTTACAACAACTTTACAAGTGGCAAGTAGCATGATGCAGTCAGCTTAGCCATGTCGGGAGTCTGTTGACGGATTAACAGGCCTACCAGGTGTAGTGGAACAGAGATGGGAGGAGCACCAATGTATCAGGAGAACAGAGAGAGAAGAAGTATCAATGTACCAGGAGAATAGGAGAATAGAAGGGAGAAGCACTAGAAGAATGAAGATGGGAGATACACCAATGCACCAGGAGAACAGGGAGAAAAGAAGCATCAATGTACCAGGATAACAGAGAGAAAAGAAGCATCTATGTATCTTGTGAACAGGAAAATAGAGAGGAACGAAGCACCAGGAGAACAGAAAGAGAAGATACACAAATAAATATATTTGGTAGTATGCTAAATCAGCTAAATCATTGCTTGTGAATTGTGTGTTGTGTCATGTTATGAGATGAGATGAGTGATTGAAATGGACAGTAAATTTCAATTAACAAACATGTGTTTGATCATTATATTCCTCCATGTACTAAAATAATTACAAATTGTTCAATAGTCTCATTTCTGATGATTGGAATATTTAAAGGAATGTGTAGGCACTAACATTTTGCTTCTAAAACTAAACAAAATTTAATTGTTACAAGTCATTCCAGTGCTTTCAGTGATTCGTTTTATTCGAACTTTCATTTTAATTGATTTATTTGGTACAAAATATCATATAAAAAATTAAATATGATATCTCATTAAATATCTACTTATAATAGAAAGCATCGAGTTACATTATTTTTTCAAGGGAAGACGAGTTGTAAAACTAAAAAATAACCGTAAACGATTTAGATTTGACTAGAAAGTTTGTAATAAAAGCAGTTTTGGGCTTTAATTCTGTTGTTTACTTAGGCTTTATTATGTATTTAGTCAAGATGAATAAATAAATCCATGAAATATGTACTATTTATAGATTTGCAATCAGGTTATTTTTATGGTAGTCTGCAAACGAGTTTGCTGAAGGGATCTTTTATTTTTGAAATTGTTTTATGACTTCTTTAAAGCCTGCAACTCTCCAATACATAGCCGCGTATAAGGTATAAGATTAAGAGCTTCATTATAAAGCTATACTTGTAATTTATTATGTTGAATAGACATAAAATTCTTTGGAAATACATTCCCATAGCACTATTCATTGTGTTCTGAACAGCAAGTTTATACATATGAATAGTTCTACTGCAGTTCACGGAAAATGGATATCTTCAACAATAACTTTTTAGCACTTTTTAGCGATAAGTAGCATATTCTTGAAACTTTATCTAATTCAATCAAAATGCTTTTCTTCCTATTTTTTCATAAATAATTTTTGTTTTTTCATTTCTAATAGGTAAATTAGTAGTAGGCTAAAACAAAATGGCAAACTCTAACTTTGAACTTTTGAAAAATTAAAAGAGAAATCAGTTACCTTTGGGCTTAAATAGAAATAATGTAACGTATCTGTTGCTTGATTACAGTAGTTTGTTTTGTTGACTTTGTTTGGTCTCTCTCTATCAAGAGAAGGTCCTTCTAAACTATTGTATCAAAAATGTTTGGAACAATAACCATGAATATTTGTATTACAATATAGCAGTGTAATTTACAAATGTGGAAGCAACGTCAAAATAAACTCTCATAAATAATATTATATTAAAACAAAAACAATAAAGAGTCAAAACTAAGATTATCCTCTGATTAACTGTAACTCTAATAAACTCAATTTTCAATCAAACAATATGGATATTGGTGCACGGGGATTTAGCTCTAGCTGAATTAGGTTTATTTTACAAATGAAAACTTTATTAAATCAAATACTACAAAAGTCATTACGAAAATAGCCAATGGAAATGAAGAGGTTGTCAAATTTCACCAGAATTTTAAACAAAATTTAAATTTATGTCTACTTGCTTTGAACCTACTAGATTGTGTTGGTGATTCTTTTTTAAAGTGAGCTTTTGAATTAATATATTAAATATAAATATTCTTGAATTGTAAATAATCTGCAGGTGTAAGTTACTTCAAAATTAAATTACTAGTGAATCTCGGACCTAAAATTTAATTTGTTAAGCAAGCAGTTGTGGGCATAAGCTTGTTTATCTTGACTGCATTTTTTTCTTGTCGTAAATGAATTAATAGATTATACTGGGTAAAGGTACTTTTTCCAAACTAATTGCCTATTTACATTTCAAACATTAGTCATACTGAAAACTGTTGAATGAGAACATGGGAGTCTGTAAAAGCCTAGGTAATATTTCAATAGAGAGTTGTAGTGATAACTCCTTATAAAGCACAGTATTTTAGGGTTAAATATTGTACCAATAATTGCATGAATTACATTAAAGCCAGTAGTTATAAGACATTTAAAATTTATCAGGAGTAAAATGTTTAATGAATAAATTATTGTTTTCAATTGGTAAACAATAATTATTGGTTTCCAATTGTTGCTAAGTTGGTAAAATCAACCTGAAATATTTAATTCCTATTCTTATTGCTTCACTCCGATCTCTTCATTCTCATTTGAAGACAATGATAATAAACTAATGTAATGTTATAGAATATAGATTAACCATCCATTGGGGGTCAATCTGTGGTTTTACTGAACCAACCATCTTCAAATGCTATTGACTTTAGGAATCAATACAGAAAAGTCAATCAATTCAATACTGAACACAGTGTAGGCCTAAAGAATCAATAACAGATACCAGGACAATATGCTATCTTAGTATGGGGTAATTCATCAAAACAAAACCTTGGTAGGGTGTTTAAGGTCCAAAAGAACGCTGTAAGGTGTATGGAAAGAGTAAATAGATTAGATTCATGTAGGTTGTTGTTCAAGAGACTTGGTCTCCTATACCATGCTTATATGTGTATGTAGCTACTTTATATGTAAAAAATAGTGATTATAACCAAAATCTTGATTTACACGATTATAATACAAGAAGCCGAGGAGATTATCACTTGGTGAGTCACAATAGAAGCTTATTCAAACAAAAACCTAGTTATATTGGTAGGAAACTCTACAACAAGCTACCGCAGTTTTTAAAGAGTCTTAAAAATATAGAAGTATTTGAAAAACAATTGAAAAAATATTTAGTTGATAAAGCTTTTTATAGTGTACAAGAGTTCCTTTCACATCAACATTAAGCCGCACCTCAACTAATTGATGTAGTAATTATGGTAACTAGTGTATAAGATTGCATACTTGTTAATCTGACTTGTCTTATATACTCCTTAATTGGAGTCTCCAAGATGCAATCTCCAAAACAATATAGAAAATAAACAAATAGACTCTTTAAAGTCTATTCTAAATAGACTTAAAACTGAAATTTTACAATAAATAGGCTTGAAAAAGAGCATTGTATAATTTTGATGTTGAATCAATATACGTAATATAAGTATTTCATAAATATTAATCAACATTCATTGGCAGATAGAATTGAGATGATTGGATGAATGTGACCATGTATTAGGAGGATATAATATAGAAGGATAAGGCTTATCGTTCATTATTGTCAACGCCATATTGCAAGTAGGGATCAATAATTTATACTATATACTGTATAATATATACTACTAGTACTGTATAATATATTAATATAACTTCATATATTAACTATCTATCTATATATTGGCATAGACACATGCACAAAATCAAATATATGAATAGGCCTTCGCAACATGAGTTCTTATATAATATATACACAATCAACTGAGGGCTTACATGTAAAACAAGTGAAGCACAGTAATATTACTATCTCCATGTATATCATGTATATATATATATATATATATATATATATATATATATATATATATATATGCAACAACACATGCTCAATCAAATAAGCGGAGCACAAGTGTGTTGTGTGGCAGAGAAAGTTCTGGGTATGTATATTATTTTGCAGAGGCAAATTGAATTTATCTCGAACGTTGATTGGTTAAAAGAGAAGATTGGCGCGTGACGTGAATGACTGACTTTCCACCAATCAAATTCATTGTCCTTTTGCTCTGTACTTATCAGCAGCGGCATGAATAGATTGATGCGCTACTGAACACTGCTCAATATTCTTGGGCTCTTTCCACATATAAACTGGATTTGCAGTGCATACATTACTGGATTTGACTTATTAGTCGCATTTTAGCTTTACTTTGAGTTAGGTTAGGTATGGTGGAACTTTTTTTAAAGATTATGTAGAAGATTTTATAGAATATGTAGTAGATTCCTATCTTATTATAATTTTTTTTTTTTTTTTTTGAGGATGAAGCCCTGGGTCTGAGACCTGTGCGTGGGTAATGAGTTTGATGATAGTGAAATAACCAACCATTTCATCCAACTTTGTAACACATCACTTCATCTATCACCTAGGCTTAAAATACTTCAAAAAGTTGCCTTTGTACTGTAAATAAATACTGGTATATCATATGTAGATATAAATAATATATCTTTATTTATGATTGCATTATTAAGTTGTTATAGGATTAAAAAATGAACAGCTGACTTTAGTCATGCCCAATCAAAACCATTGCACAATGAAGCTGTTATGCAATGAGACTTGATACTCAATTTTCAATAAAGATTGTAGACGTTGAGTTGACCTAAAAGTCAACTTTTCTCCCAATCTTTATTGTTATAAAAACATGTGTGAATCATTCATACATAAACTATAACTTGTTCATTTCAAGATAGAATTCAGTTTAAATATTTATGAACACTTGAGATTTCTAGGTTATGTTAGTTGAGTAAGTTATATGCAAGTAATTGCTTAGTAGAATTAAAAGTAAGTTTATTGTTATTATTATCATTATTTATTTATTACACAAAACACAATCAGGTGAATATATAACAGGCACAGTCCAATACTGTTTTTTTTTTTTTTTTAATATCTAACTGAAAAATCTATATTTTAGGTCCAAGTTGAACTAGAAATTTAACTTTGAAACACAATTACTGATCCTTTTGAAAACAAAAATAACAATAATTGAGAAGTTCTATTTAAAAACGAAGCAACAAAACAGTCCAATTGTCCAAAGAAAGTGGATATAATTTTGAAGTTATTGGAACTTGTGTATGAGATTAATAAAAAATTAAAACTGTATAAAACGATTCAGACTTTGAGCCACCAGTGAAATTTTTAGAGCAGTCGGTTCGCTCGTTCCCTCACATATTTCCCATTTCTTTCTTTTTTGAGGGGATGAAGCCCACATAAGTCTAAGACTAGTGCGTGGGTAATGAGTTGGACCTACAGGGTCCAAACCACCGGGACTTGTGGCTTAAAGACAGTCTTAATACGATCGTTGTACAAAATATATAGTCTCCTTCATTGCTAAACTTGTGTAAAGGTGACAGTTGATGATCACTTAAGATCAATATACTTTGAGAAAAGGGAATTCAAATCTTTAAATCAGGAAAAACGAATTTCAAAATCATAAGTGGTATGATGACTCATCCTTAATGAAAGCTATCTTTTTCTTGCTGATGAAGCCCACAGCATGATTCTGATACTTGTGCGTGAGTAATGAGGTGAATTGGGAAGTGATAGCCATGAGCCGTAGCAGGTATTTGTTCAATCAGATAGAGATAAGCTGCGTTCTCCTGGGTCCACTTTGTAACGGTGACCGGTTAGATTGGCCAGCAAAAAAGTTACTGTTCTCTGCTATAAAATCACTTCCCGGTGGTTCGGAACCAACCTGCTTTTTTTGTTATATGTCAACCGTTTACCTAAAGAATTAATTAGTGGTAGAGCCCTCTTATTTGCTGATGATACATCACTCATTTTCAGCAATTCCATTCTAGATAATTTGGAAATAAGTGCCCATATAGGTGTGCAGTCCATTGTCCAATTTTTAAATCAGTTGAAATTAACTATAAATAGTAAAAAATGCCAATACCTTCAATTCAAAAACAAACATAATTTAAATGAAGATAGGACTATAAACGTGTTTGTAAATGATAATCAATTAGACCAGGAAGAAAAAATTGCATTTCTAGGAGTTACGTTGGATAGACGATTGACCTGGACTCCATACATTGAGAAAATATGTAGTAAAATTTCATCTGGGGTATTTGTCCTGCGACAGCTCGCTGGATTGAATGACAAAAAGTTACTTTTTACAGCTTACCATGGGCTCTTACTGTCACATATTAGGTATGCTATCTTAGTATGGGGTAATTCATCAAAACAAAATCTTGATAGGGTGTTTAAGATCCAAAAGAAAGCGGTTAGGTGTATAGAAAGAGTAAATAGATTAGATTCATGTAGGCCGTTGTTCAAGAGACTTGGTCTCCTAACTGTACCCTGCTTGCCAACAGTTGTCACATTGGAATCCAACTGAAATAGAATGCATTTAACTTGTCATTGTCAATTCGCTTGAAAACCCTTGAATACACAAGGGTGAAAAAAATCCTATATATATGTATCAAGTCCCCATATATATATTTGAGCATTCACCCTTTACCACTCTTCTACCTGAAGCCTGTTTCATAATAAAGGACGGCATTGTGTTACTGTATGACTTTCGCATGCGCACACTCACTCCACCCCCCATCCTTACAACCTTACTAAATTCCTATACATTCAAGCATTCCACTTCTCAATATTGGTGATAAATAAGAAGTCGTCCTATACCGCTTCTGTGAAGGAAGTCAGTACTAACGTCACATTTAAGAAGCTGAGCGCCAATGTTTGAATTCTGAAGGTAAGAAAGGAATTCTTGGATTTCTTGTTCCATAACGATCTGCGTTGTTAAATTTACAACACAAATAAAGGAGTTTAACATTTAGGAAGTGAGCAGAGTCAATACATTGCAGCACTGCGATGTCAGTTTGTTACTTTACAAATATCAGTACAGTCAAACATGCAAAATGACTGGGAACTTCCAATTGTAGTGGACCGACTCTCACCACTCTCATCTATCACCATATATACCACCTAAAAGTCAATGAATTTGATGTCAACTTTTAACTCAACCTAATTTTATAATTATTTTATCAATGTATTCAACTAACGAATGCTGAAAATTTATCAAGTTGGATATTCTATTCATAAATGAATGTAAAATAATTTCCTAGATTCGCGTTTGTACTCGCTTGATACATGCTGCACTCTTGATTAAAATAATTCTTGGTTTCAATTTTCACAAAATTAAAAATGAGCTAAAAATTCTTGAAGAGCTACAAAATTCAATATTTCTCCATGCACAAACTGATGATTCTCCAACATAGAAATTACCGTATTCAAAATAATTTTATTAAATAATAATTATTCAATTCAGATTTTCAATATTTTTATTCTCTAATCGGGGGGCGGAAACGTATTCATCTGATCCAGTAGCGAATCAAACATTTTGATATGATGGTGGGGGGTGTTATCGGTGATTTTGGGGCCCTCCCGGGGAGGGGGGGGGGGTATGAAATACCTCCCAGCGAGGGTGGTCCGGAGGTCCTCCCCCGGGAAAGTTTTGATAAATAGTCCCTTTAAAATTATTTTAACAGATTTTTTTTTTTTTTTTTTTGTAGATTACGTCTTGGAGACTCCAGTTAAGGAGTATAAGACAAGTCAGATCAACAATATTATACACTAGATACCATAATTACTTCAATTAGTTGAGGTGAGGCTTAATTTTGATGTGAAAGGAACTCTTGTACACTATAAAAAGCTTTATCAACTAAATAATTCTTCAATTGTTTTTTAAATATTTCTATATTTTCAAGACTCTTCAAAAACTGCGGTAGCTTGTTGTAGAATTTCCCACCAATATAACTAGGTTTTTGTTTGATTCTAGATTCTAGACTCATGACTAGAAAAGCTTAAACTTATTAATTTTAGTCCAGATTATTGGATTTTTTTTTAATTTTCTATGCTGAAAACTTGATTTGAGGCTCAAAAACAGTAATTTTTATGAGTATCTATTAAAATGAAGTCTATAAATGTGGAAGCTTAAATTTAATAAATAATTTATTTCATGAATCGCTTGTTTAAGAACTTGAACCCACTTTTTGGGTTAAAAAATACTACTTTTATAGTGCCAATTTAACAAGTTATAGTGGTTTCAAATTATTATTACAATCAAATTTGACGTTTCTTCCCTGGAGAAAATTTTTTTTAGGTCTTGAAAGTGCAACTCTAAGCTTTTTTGTGGTAATCAACCTCTTCCCTCATATTATTTGTTGATTGATTCATGGTATGACAAATTTTAGGGGGAGATTCCATCAACACCTCCCCCCCCCCCCCCCCACGAAGTTCAATCCTGGCTAGGCCACTGGTGTTGGGGTGCCTTGGTTATCAATAAAATGAGATTAAATCTGAACAGTGTCAGAAATGAGGATTTGAAGCCTGGCTGCAAAATATTAAGTGATCTTTTTCCTTTCAGGCCTACTGTGTCAACTTCATGCAAGTGGCCAGAGGGCCCTTCAAACCCATGAAAAGAAAATACTTATTGTCAAAGTCCATAGTCTTTTCTCCCTCTTACTTATCTATCATGTTAAAATAATTTTGTGAATTGTGTATTACTTAGCAGTAATGTCAAAATAATATCAGAAATAATCATTTAAGTAGCCTACAGTCAATACATGAGCTATATGTGGAATGAAAGTCAGTTAATATAATCAACATAATAGAATAATCTATACAATATAATATGCATTATATATTTATATACAGTGCACTAGTCAGTGGCATGTCATGTAGCTAAACCTGTTACAAATGTGACTGAGCTGCAATTTCGGTACATGAAAAACTAATAGCTACCCTAAACCCTTATACCAGATGCAGATGCAATTTAAAATAGTAATAACCAGGTGATTGGAAGCTGTTTTTGGTTTGTTGCTGAAGTGTGAGAGGAGGGAGTGAGAGAGAAGAAAGAGCGCATGAGAGTGAGAGAAAAATTTGTACACTAATGTAGGCAATAAAGACAGAATGGAAATACCGAGAACCAAACTATTCTCTGTCAAACCGAAAACCGTTCGAGTAAAGGCTGGCAAGGCAGGTAACTGATGATGGGAAAGGGGGGCATGGGGGTAGGGTGGCTGCTATTTTGGGAAGTAGTTGGGGGTGTGTGTGTTGTCAGGCCCATTGTCACATACTGAAGATTCTATCCAAGAGGCAGCAACTAATTCCTTCATTGTTTTGTTCCCGCCAACACTTGAGGATTTTCAGACTCTTCACCTTTGGTAAAATTAAACACAAACTGACCATTTCTAGTTCCGACTTCCGACTTGCTAGGCGAAAGTATTAAATTTGTGAAGTGAGCTCCGACAAGTTGTTCCTGTTTTTTTGTATAATACTACCCAGACAAGAACGAGTAGCACATTGAGTACGGTAAGTACAACTTGTAGCCTGGATAATAACTAATTAGTAATTATATAACTAACTAATATAGTGAAGTCAACATACGTTTATAAATAAACTATGTATTTCATCTAAGTTTATTAAATTTGTTTGCTTTTGGGAGAGTGAAGGGATTGGTGTGTTAATTATAGAGAAAATATAAAAAACCAGGTGCGCGGGTCTCAAAAAATAACCAGTTTAGTATAATACTTTTTTGGTTAAATTCTTATTAATGGAGACTGCAAGTTGCATGTAGAATATACGGTACCGTATTGAAAAATTAGGGTCTTCATCTACAATAGGCTACTTTATGGAACATCTGTCCAATAAGAAATAGTTTTTTATTTCATGTAGCATACAAACTAATTGTACAGTAGATCGAAAAACTACTAATAAATACACAGCATCAATCAGTTAAATACATTTTTTTTTCAATTGAACACACAGAACGTCTGCAGCATTTTAATTGCTACTTGAATATTTTTGCGAATAATTTTAAACGTAAAGGCGGTACAAAACTTTGTTTTTCTAAAACCTTTCCGTAATTATTTCAAACTAAATAATGCAACCTTTGGTCATAAATTTTTCTCATAGTTATAGTTAGTTGGTCATAGTTATTTTTTGAAAGATGACTACCAGTATGTGGGCTATCGAACGTAATAAAAATAAATGAGTTCAAACATGAATAATTGTTGAAAATACTCTACTGGTGAATTCAACATTTACTTATCCGTGTGATAGCTATTTCGAATTGTTCTAAATCTAATGCTTCCTCAGATACGGTTGGAGATTACTGAATCGGGTCTTGAAAATTGGGCTTTGAAACATGTAAAACTTTCTTCAAAGCCCAATACTCAAAACCTGATTAAATAGACCTCCAACTGTGATTGAGGAAGCATTACAACAATGTGGAATAGATATCACACGATTAAGTAAGAGTTCAGTTTATTAGTAAAGTATTTCCAACTAATATTTATGTTTAAATTTCAAGTGTAAAAGTAATATGAAAACATCAAATAAATGGATTTATTAATGAAACTAAAGAGCTATTATAAATGGTTACCTAATTATTGATGTATTCACTGAAGTATTGATTTGAATTGATAATAATTTTCCATTAAAGCTGTGAACACAACTGCTTTGTTGATAAATCTATTGAGTTGAATGAATTTATTTCTGTCACCCAACTTTTATGGATTGAATAGTGCGAGAAAAGCTGACAGTACGTGACCTGCAATTGAATCTACTAATAATAGTTACCGTATTAGTTATTTTATTTATAGCAGTTTAATTTATTTGTTTCTCACGACAAATATATTGGTAAATTTCGGGTTGAAAAAAATGTTTTAATTGAGAAATGAATAGGCCATGTCATTGACTCCCTGCAATCGATTATCCCGTATTTTCATGTGTGTTCCTCGTCTTTCTTAGTAATGGCGAAGGTGATATTGTGGAAGGTATCCATAATGAAAAATAAGACGAAATTGTCACAACCACATTTATTAAAAACTTCGAGAAACTAGTTTCGGTTGTTACACCATTATCAATCTTAATCAAACTCAGAGTTTGATTGAGATTGATAATGGTGTAACAACCGAAACTAGTTTCTCGAAGTTTTTAATAAATGTGGTTGTGACAATTTCGTCTTATTTTTCATTGTGTTCCTCGTCATTTATTTGTGATGAGGAGCTGAGAATATGATTGATGCTGATGACTGATTGGGTATCTCCGAAGAGCCAAGGGGTGAATAAATTATTCATGGGATATATAAAAAATATTATATTAAAAAAATATATTTATGAATAAACTTGATTTATAACAATTATTAAGAGCCTATCAAGCAGAACATATCAATATACAGTATAAACATTTTTCAGATGTATGCTGTATGCAAACTCCCAGATGGAGGATTGGTGATTGTGCACGGTGGCTAGTGGACAGCAATACAGCGACATTTTATCCATCTAAGTCACAAAGCAGAAATATAACAGCATTGTTGAAAAAATGTATGGAGCCCAATTATGACCAGTGTGACAAGTATCCAGTGGCAGCCATGGAGTTATAAGGTAAATTTGCTTATTTTTTAAAACAAATTTTTTTTAGAAGATGAAACCCACATAAATCTGAGACCTGTGCGTGGTGATTGATGAGTTGGACCTACAGTTTTAGGTGGGTTCCAAACCACCAGGAAGTGATTTTACAGCAATTGATATATAGTTACATTTACCATGATGCATTCCACGTGAAGCGCATAACAGTGGCTACAGTGTTTCCCATTTTGATGAAGTGTTTGCTTATTATTATGTATTCATCTTGAATCTATTCCTAAAAGATACATATACGAATGTGCTATTATATAATATATGCTAATAGATAAATATGATAATATGCTAATAGATCTTATAGGCTGAACATAAATTTATATGATATCACATAAATTACTAGCCGGCAGGCTCGCTTCGCTTGCCTTCACCGTTTAAACACTTCAATAGATGAAAAAATACTTTCTCACCTAATTAACAAAATTGGATATTACAATCTAGATAACCACGCTTTGCAATATCAACTGCATTCATAAATCATCTTTAAATCCATCAAAATGTCCACATATTATTTATACAGAAAATATTATATTATTTGAAAGTGTTTGGTGAAAGGAGTATTAGTCAGTGGCCTAACGTACACCCCCGCAGACCCCGCGGCGCGGGGGGGCCCGGGCTATAAGGGGGCCCGGAATGAAAATATATTTTTTCAAGAAATGGCCCGTGCTCAGACTGATATATATATATTTTTTTTCAAAAGAAATAAAACTGAATTACTGTAGGAAGAAGAATGAATTGGCTAATTATTGTCAGGTTTATTGTTTACTTTATCAATTCGCAAATAGTGAAGGAATTCAGAAGCAGGATGTTGTGACTTCAGGAAATGGAAATGGAGACATACCGAGGACAAAACAATCTTCAAACAAACTTATCTAGACTGTCACAAATCGTGTCTGCAAAGTGCAAATATTAGAGGAAATTAATATTATTTTCCCATAGAATTCCTCAATGTATATTAGCATAATATTGTGATGTAATGGAAAGTGGGAGGTTGTGTAGAAATAAAGTCAATATTTTTCTTCATACAGTATTTTGAATTCAGTCTCTTTTGAATCGTCCAGTTAGATGCATGTAGCCCTACACGTGTCCGATAAATTGGCCTAGAGTAAACCGGATGTAAATTAATTGAGTTCGTGATCGTGAGTTTATTATTTGGAGTGCCATTTTTTTTCATTGCTATTCTATTTTTCAACATGCTGCGTTTATGGTATTGTGATGTTGTACAGTCATGTTTTAGTTATTTCTATTTTTAATCGACTAGTACATTTTTAAACAATGTTCAGAAGGAATATTTATACCCTTGATATATCGGATAAATTACGTGATTATTGTACAGAATAAGTATATAAATAATAGTTTTGGTCCAATTGTTTCAGTTTTCCTAACACAGTTGAATTTTTTTCTTATAATATAGGATCAAGTACTGTATATGTGTATAAGTAGTTTACGTTTTCTCTCTTCTGCCTCTTAAGAATAAATTTCTTAATTTCTTTCTCTTTTCCTGATTTAGTAATTTCGCGGTAATTTAGATAAAATGCCCTTTTTTTCAAATTTTAACCTGTGTCCGTGTCTGCAAACGAGGCGAATTCTGAGAGAACACATTTTCTGGGAAAAGGAGAGAAGGTGCTAACAAGGAGGATGTGAATGTGGATCCTATGGAAGACGTCAATTTCAAGGTTTCTAGGTTTCAAGATTAATTATTTATCTGTGATGTTTTCCATGACGAAATACTTAATGAACAATCTAATATTAAAACAACTGACACTGTATTTCACTTTTATATACTGTATTGTTTTACTCACTTATATTGGAGATGCTTGAGGGATGCATTTCACTTCTGAAAAGTGACAAAGGCTGACGAAGCTTTTTTCAGAAGTGAAATGCATCCCTCAAGCATCTCCAATATAAGTGAGTAAAACAATACAGTATATAAAAGTGAAATACAGTGTCAGTTTTAATATTAGAGAATTATTTATAACATAATCAACACTCAACTATTTTCATCTTTCAGGAGCCCGTAGGCTACAGCCAAAATCATTAGACTAGCCCCCCTTGAAACATGATTGAATTTTTAAATATTTTTAGATAAAAAGGTGTTTTGCTCTTACATAATTATAACTGCCCAATAAAAATCATTCAAGTTTTATGGGAGGGGGACAAGGGAGAGGGGGGATATTTATATGATTTTGAGGAGAGGGGCCCGGAAAATCGGTTGCGGGGGGGCCCAATTGGAAAACGTTACGCCACTGGTATTAGTTGTGCATACCATACATATTTATGGCATACATAAATATACAATATAGTGGCCATTTTTATTTTACCAGAATATCAATATCATGATCTCAATATTCTGGTGAGAAAAAAAATCGCAGTTATCAAAGACGCAGTTATTCGTATCTAACAACATGTGATTACAAAATTTATGCTACTCTACTCGTTAACTGTATATCTGTTTATTTCACAAAACAAAATAAATTTTTATCACGTCACCTAGCCATTTCTATTAGACATTAAAGTCATACATCTGTAGAGACTATTATATTGTTCCAAATATACGGCGGACCGCTTGGCGCAGTTGGTTGGGGCGTCGCAACTTCAACTTGCTGTCGTCTAAGTGGTCGTGGGTTCGAATCCCGCTCCACCATCAGGCATTTATGTGTAATCATTCATCTCATTACCCACGCACAAGTCTCGGACTCATGTGGGCATTAGCAATAAAATAAAAAAATAGCTGATTCATAAATTTTATCTCAAAATGCCTTTCACATTTCAGATAAATCAATTCATAGAATAATTAAATATGTAGGTACCATATACAAAATTATTTACTCAGTAATAAATCTTTATTTTACTAAATTGGAAAACTATTCAGTTCCTCTTAGGAAAAACTGTTATTCTCATGAATATCTCTGAGCCTTGATGGGGGCTCGACTAGAAGAATAAAAGGGGCTGAGAGCTATCCTGAGATGTAGCCTACTATATTGAAATATGATGCTGATCCCATATTATGATGGAATAGTCCATCATAAATCATATGTTTTGTAGAAGAAGGTCAGAGTGCCTTTCCTTTTATCCTTTTAATCTAATATCCAATAAATGCAAGCACATTTTTCAAGTCCATACACATACATTGCTGCACATTCCCAAAAAGAACATCGATGCAAAATTCCTATGGTTGATGAACTGGCAATGCAATTTTCATAAACTGGAAAAGTAGTGATGACTGGGAAGATGAGAGTTGCATTTGGCAGAACTGATGTCGCTAAATGTGTTATGAGTGTATTACATTTATATAATTCATCATATTATGATAAATATAGTCTTAAATAAGAGTGGCTGAAGTCTAGCCCTTTAGTAAGGTGGCTTTAGTGACAAAGTCATATAAAAAAAACAACATAATTTGTCAACTAATAAAGTGGAAATGTCTGATTCCATCATAGATTTGAGTAGCAGAAGCGTTTTGAGCTACACTTTTCACACCATTAGAGCTTGGCACAACTAGTCTGTACTAAACACTGAAGATGATAGAGCATAATCTTGAAACCCATTTATGATTGAATGTTTTATTCATTTATGAAGGCTGTGCGCAGGGTTTTTGGTCTAATTTTTTTTCAAAGTCTATTCTATTGGATATTTTTAAGGTATTGAAATGTTGACTATTACTATGAGAGATTATTTTTTTCATCAAATATTTTATGGAATATGGGAGTTCAAAGTTGAATTTTTTGGTTTTTGGAGGCAATTGATCTCCCCTACAAGTTATTTTAAACTCTTGGTAAAAATGAAAGACCCATTGAGGAACAAAATGACATATTTTTTATTCCAATCACACAAGTTTTCTCAAAATAAATTTTTTAAAACATGCAAAAAATTTCAGTTTTTCAAAAAATTATTTTGAAAAGACCAATTGTTAAATTGAAAGAAAAAATGTGTCATTCTTTTACCCAAGGTGCCTTCCAGTTATAAAAAAATTATAAAATGTTTAAAATAACTTTGTAGGTGAGTTTAATTGCCCCAAAAACCGAAAAAATTCAACTTTGAACTCCCATATTACATAAAACATTTGATGAAAAAAATAATTTCTTGTGGCAATAGGTAGCATTTCAATACCTAAAAAATATCCAATACAATAAACTTTGAAAAAAAATTATGACCCAAAACCCTGCGCATAGCCTTATAGTATAGCATGTATTGTATTAGGTGTCATTTTGAATTTGGTAGAATAGAGCCAATAGTTCAATAATGTGAGCCTCTTTATTGTACTGTATTCTCACACAAAAAATATTAATGGTGATGTTGGTGCATTCTTAGAACTAACCTATTGCAGATGCTTTATGACAAGAAGAAATTAGTAGCCGATTTACTCAAATTCTATACTCTATATATCTAATTACTCTCAATGATTTCTGAGAGTTCACCCTAAAATAAATATATTTTTTACTTTTCCATTTCCAGTTTACCTATATTCTCTGTATTTCAACCAAAAGTGGCTTCATAGAAAGGTTTCATGAAGTTTGATATGAAAAAAATTAAGAAATGTTGATGATATTGTTTTTTTTTTGTTTGCAGTTGCTGTCTAAGGGCTTTTTGGAGAGAGTGCAAACCAGTTAGAATGGCATCTTTCGGCTGCAAAATGGATCCAGCATGTTAAAGCAAGAGTGGAAAGGAAGTAAAATACATTTTAAAGCTATTTTTATCCATCCTCATAATCTTGAGACTTTCCATGAGTCATCAAATGAGTTTCATGAGTTGTTTTGAAAATTTTGATGATTGGACACATAAGCCTGTAAATTGTACATGGTTGATGAGATAAAAAACTTTATTTAGCGGAATTGGAAATTGAACTTTGACAAGTGATAGCCGAGTGCCGTAGCAGGTATCTGTTTAATCAGAGATACACTACGAAACTCCTGGGCGTTCTTTGTAAGCGTGACTGATTGGATTGGCCAGCAAAAAAGTATCTTTTCTCTGCTGTAAAATCACTTCCCGTTGGTTCGGGACCCACCTAAAACTGTAGGTCCAACTCATCATTCACCATCATCCAATTCATTATCCACGCACAGGTCTCAGACCTATGTGGGCTTCGGCCTCCGAAAAAAAAAACTACTGTTAATGAGTTTAATTTCCAACTGTGCTAGGCATCATTTTTTAATTTCATCTGCCATGTATAATCTATACTAAACTTAGTGATTTATGTAGTCAGATCATGTGGTTACAGTGGATACAGTGGTTCCCAAACTTTTTTGCCTCATGGACCCCTTGCCGTAATTTTCGTTTTTAAGTGGACCTGTATAAATGTTATCATTTTTTCCTAATTCATCAGTTGGAATGTGATTTTGATCGCTGGTAGGGTCGGCCCACTACCACTGACAAATAGATTCTAATTATGCATTGCAGTGCAGTAAACGATCAAAAACATGTGTCTAAACTTAGTACATTTTTGCTATGTAATCGAATTTGAATTTAAACTAAACAAATAGTATGATATACCTTGTTATTATTAGTTATAGCAAAATAAATTAGTGGAACTCAAGAAGTAAATGACTAATGACTGTATTTTATCAAGCAACATTGCCTCCTTTAAAACCAAATATGAAATCTCCGTTATTTTTAAAATGCCTTCATGCCATAATAATTATTATTTAGAAGGGTATACTGTATGTGCATATTTATAAAATACTATTATGCAAGTATATATACCATATATCACATGTACCCGATCACCCAAACCAAAGACATTCGCTATTGTGGATCCTCATTAACATATCATGGACCCCCAATCTTATTTTTTACTGGCATGTACCCCTGGCAGATCCCCGTGGACCCCAGGGGGTACACATGGACCACTTTTGGAACCACTGGTATAAGAGCTATAAAATTATTCTTGAAAATTGTTTAGAATGGCATGGAGAGTAAGACCTACATGAATAATTAATAATAATTTAATTTCTTGTCTTTAGATAAGTTTTATTTCACTCTAGGACTTTATTAATTCCTGGATTTCTTGTTCCATGGCGAACTGCGTTGTTAATATTAACTTTTCATGTGAAATTTAACGACTTGCAGTCAAATATTTGTTAAGAATAAGTATAATAACTCACTTAATCTGGCCGAGTACTTTCGAATCTATGAGATCCATCTTCAGAGGCGTGGGTTCCTAGATCATCATGTCAGTTTTTTGGTTAGAAGTGTTGTGGTTTTTGTAAAATGTGATCAAAAAGTTAGTGAGATTTAAAATTTAGTTGTTCATTGAGAATGTTTTGTTTATTGTGTTATTTGTTTATAAGTGAGTTATTATACTTATTCTTAACAAATATTTGACTGCAAGTCGTTAAATTTCACATGAAAAGTTAACTTTATTAATGTTACTGTAATCGGATATTACTCTATGGATAGATGCACAATGCGCGCTCCTTGCTGCAGTTTGAATTAATGTGAAAGACTTGATGCAGTTTGAACTTCCTGAAAACTCTTTCTACATACTAGCAGATAGAAGTCTGAGAATTTTATTCATATTTAGTTGTGTTTAGATCATTAACAATATAATTTGATCAAATTTGGGACCAATTTCAGTTTTTTTGTATATCAGTTGTTGATACTAATTCCCCCAAAAATATGATATTGTTTATTCAACATCAAATTTTTCAATAATGAGTGTCTAGTCATTTATACTTTTGAATAACTAGCACACTTGAAATGAAATACTAAATAGCACACTTTTCCAATTTTACAGGTCCAAAAATCATACTGTAGTTGTGATAGGGATGGCAGACCTGAATCAGGATGAAGAAGAACTGCGAGTTGAAACACCAGCTTGAATTTTTCATTGTATATTCCTAGTTTGATTTCCATAGTTTTATTGTTTAATTTTGTTTATTATTGCTTTAAACAACTATTTTCGTAATCTGCTGTATAACTATTCATATGTAGAAACTTGCTGTGCAGAACTGACCTTTTTGAGTCATGGCGGATGCCTTTCAAAATATGTACTTTCTCAGTGCTTGGTTGCAGACTCACTCGCCTATCTGTCCAAGCCTGTTCTTCAATAAGACGTGTTATACTTTATAACTATTACATCAATAATAGTCTTTTCACAGTTAATTGATAACCCGAGCCTATATGAGCTGCATTAACACTCTTTTTTCAATGAATATTATAGATTTTGTATTGGTTTACCATAAAGCATCTGTAAAAGATTTGGGAAATTTCCTACAGTGATTTCATGTCATCTAAAATGCCCATTACAAAAATATAGTTTGTTTCTTAGCTGTTTCCATATAAACAGGAAGGATGATGACTACTTCAATCAACATCTTGTTTTATACCTTATAATGTAGTACTGTATTGTGAGCAAGTATTGTATATTGTAGATTTTCAACTATTTATGTTGTATATTGGATAGTTATGAAATACATATTTTTCTAACAGTTATTCCTCTAATAATTTTCTGACACCTCTCCAATTGCTCCTATATAATCAAAATTAAATAATGATTCCAGATGGTACGTGATAGAACAAATAAAAAATGTGTTTACCAAATAATGTGAATGGGGTGAATGGTATAATATGTTGCTCCTCTTTATTAAATTAGTCTTTGATGATTCAATGTGTAGTGAAAACCTTCAATTATTTTAATTAGCAGTGATATTTTGCAACTTCAAGTTACACATGTTTTTCAAATTAAGCTTGAGAGAATTGCTGAAGCAATTTATTGAGTTTTTATAGTAAATTCAATGACTTTCAATCAATTTTAGTTGAAAATATATTATATTTTCACTCATTTCAGGCCAAACGTTTTGACTCATCTTCAAAGATGAGGCCTTTGAAGATGAGTCTCCATGACTCGAAAACGTTTGGCCTGAAATGAGTAAAAATATAATTTATTCTTAATTAAATTTGACTGCAAGTCGTTGAATTTACCATGAAAAGTGAATATTAACAATGCAGATATTTATGGAACAAGAAATCCAGGAATTTATTGAGCTTGAAATGCTTGCCAAAGCTCTTTTTATAAGCTTGAATCTAGATTGCAATAATTGCAAGACACTTGATTCATACTTACATCAAGGTTGAATTGCTTGCTGACACTATCAATATATACTTGGATCAAGCTTGCAGTCACTTGCCTATACTTTTCATCCACACTTTCAAAGCTTGAATCAAACATTGATTCAAACTTTCAAAGCTTGAATCAAGATTTGATTCAAGCCTGCAGAGCTTGAATCAAGCCTTGATTAAAGCTTGCAAAACTTGAAACAAGCATAGATTTAAGCTTAAAATGCTTGCAAACCCTTGATTTCACTTGAATTAGGCTTGAGGAGCTTGAATTTCAGTTGCAAAATACACTTGAATAAATTTTGCATTGCAAGCTTGCCACAAGCTTGAAATGGGGGTAGTTTTCCATTTGAATCACATTTGTTTAAAGATTGTTGAAAAATTCCTTCAAGCTTGCTGCAATTTTTCATGTTTGACATGTCAATCTCATTTCAATTTTGAATCAAATGAATTTTGCTATGTGGGTATATGTGTATGAAGCTACTTTATATGTAAAAACGAATGATATTAACCAAAATCTTGATGTACATGATTATAATACAAGAAGCCGAGGAGATTATCACTTGGTGAGTCACAATAGTAGCTTATTCGAACAAAAACCTAGTTATATTGGTAGGAAATTCTACAACAAGCTACCGCAGTTTTTGAAGAGTCTTGACAATATAGAAATATTCAAAAAACAATTAAAGAAATATTTAGTTGATAAAGCTTTTTATAGTGTACAAGAGTTCCTTTCACATCAAAATTAAGCCTCACCTCAACTAATTGAAGTAATTATGTTATCTAGTGTATAATATTGTTGATCTGACTTGTCTTATACTCCTTAACTGGAGTCTCCAAGACGTAATCTACAAAAAAAAAACCTAAAACTGTAGGTCCAATTCATCATCAATCACCATCATCCAACTCATTACTCACGCACAGGTCTCAGACCTATGTGGGCTTCATCCTCCGAAATAAAAGAAATGATAACTCATGCTTAATGAAAGCTGTCTTTGTCTTGCTGCGATGAAGCCCACAGCATGATTCTGATAGTTGCGCATGAGTAATGAGGTGGATTCTTGATGATAAAAGGATGCTATTAATGGTTTCATAGTTACTTCGATGCAGGATAGGTACAGTAGTGGGTTTTTTAATAAATACAGTTGAAACAACTGCTTATGGAAATAAATTTTCTATTTCATCTCTTTCTGAACTATACTGGTGCATTTGTAAAATTTGACTAGTATTTTCATGTAATTGAACTGGTAAAATTCATATCTGAACTAGTACTTAATTAATATAGTTATTATGGTACTATGTGAATTTTATTTTATTTATATTTGCAGTTGAGACAAAATGTTTATGAAAATTGATTTTCCATTTTATCTCTTTCTGAACTATACCGTTGTATTTGTAAATTCGACTAGTATTTATATATAATTTAACTTGTAAAATTCATATCTTAACTAGTGCTTCATTAATATTGTTATTATGGTACTATGTAAATTTTATTTTATTTATATTTGACTAAGGTTTTGAGTGGTAGGAAAAACGTTAGGCTATAGTCTCAATCCCGCATAATTTTTTTCCCAAGGTACCATCCTTGGGGATTTTATATTACTTATATTTGGCCAAGTTTGATTGGTAGAAAAGACTTTGTAATCGTAACTCCGCCCCAGTGGCGTACCGAGGTTTTAAGCGCCCTGGAGCGGAAGTGTCTAACGATGCCCCCCCCCCCCCCCACAAAAAAATCAGTTTCACACTCAACCACCCGATTGGGCTGATATTAATATAGTGGTCATTTAATGAACCAGCGGCTTTTTTTTCGCCTCTAACTATGCCGTATTTTTTAGAGATGCGAATCTCCAAGGAATGATTTTTCGCCAGGTCAGATTCTGCTTTTATCAATTTCCAAACAGCTTGTTTTGGATTTTTTCACTTTTCTATAAATTTATTTGCAGTTATTTTTTCACATTTTGCAAGTCATCCTTATGAAATGTTTTTATCTTTTGGAAATAGGATTCAAAAGTGAAGTATTTCAGTCCTGTTCTTAATACAAAAACCATTGAACTTCTTGTGGATTTATTTTTTCAGAATAAATTCAAAGTATTCATTCAATTACTTGAATTTGTTATACCTTTTGCCACCCAATTTAAATTGTTTTGGCTTTGCTACTTTCGACTATTTGCTACTTTTGACTCGACCGTTTTGCATTCTGTCTGGTTGTAACGCATTTACGGCTGAACGCATGAACCGATTTATTTTAAATTTGACATGAATTTTCCTTTTAGTCATGCGCAGCGATGTTTACATACGGTTTTTTAAAATTGTGTTGCATTCCACCCTTTTGGCCTTCATTATAGTAATACATTTGTTGTAAGTAAAAGGCAATTTTCTCTCAAGAACGATGCGCCCCTCAGAGCCTTGCGCCCTGGAGCGACTGCTCCACTCGCTCCATTATCGGTACGCCACTGCTCCGCCCAATAAAGTATTTTTTCTCTGTAAATTTAACGACTTGCAGTCAGTTTCAGATTGTGAATATATAATAAATTTACTCACACTTGGCCGAACGTTAATATTAACAACACAGATCGTTATGGAACAAGAAATCCAAGAATTTTTTTCATTCCTTCCGCAACAACTGAATATGGTACCAAATTTACATTGTATTGAGAAACTATAGTATTTTTTTATTTTGAATGTTATTGAAATACTAAGACCCGAAAATATCAGGATGCGATTTGAAAATTGGAAAGCGCCAAACGTTTTCCGATCGATCCGTCGGTTTGGGGTTGAGGGGAGGTTTTAGGGGGTACAATTGCTTGCACACTCAGCCATTGTCACCAGATTGTGTATGTATGGGTGGGGGGGGGGGGGCGGTTGTACAAAGGGTAGTGCTTCGTATTATCGACAGACATAAATAAAGAGCCCCAAAGTCAGGTCTACTACCTCCACAACCCCCCCCCCCACCCCCCCAGATATCACCCACACAGTATCCGATGGCCATATCTTCTGTCTCTACAGCCACTACCGTACCAAATATAAATAGATATACTGAATGTATTTCAGCCCCACAATAACTATATCGCTACACTTAAATCCCTTTCCTTCATTGAACTATCACCCTAACCGTATCATAACACCCTCTTCTACGAAAACCAATGTCTTCATTTCTTCAGTCATAGACTTCTTTAATGTTAGTTCTTTGTCTTTCCATTTGTTCCTTTTCTTGGTGTTCATGCTCACTTGTCTTTCTCTTTTTAATATTTTTTCCTTCTCATCCTCTCTCTGCCTTTTCTTATTCCTCTTTTGCTTCTCTTGCTCCTTATTTTCCTTCTCCTAGTCTTTCTTCTTTTTCTGAAAAAATAAAATTATTCATTATTATCAAAAGACACAAAATAAGTGAAACATAATTTCATAAATTTATACAGTGTATAACCCCGAAGAGAGAAAACCTGGGAGACAGCCAGCTCTCAACTCCAACAGAATTTAAAATAGTAACATAGTAGTTGCTCAAATGAATTGACTTCTTAGAGGAAGAAGTGACAACAAATAGAAGAAGTAGAAATTATTATTTGAAGGAATAACCATATTATAGATTTCATATATAATGATTAACCCTTTAGCGTCGTGCGTGATCATATGATCACAGGCATCCATGACAAGGAAATTTATTTTTAATGAAGGGATATTGATAATTTTATGGTTGACATGCCTGCCATGGCATTCAAAATGATGAATGTTATGTATGCTATGAGTCCAAGTCCGATTTCTGTTGAGTAAGCATTCCTTCACAATGACTGAAGACATTTGATCTTTATCACCCATCAATTTTCAATGGTATGCGGTTGGCAAAAGTGATTATTTCTTCGTATTGTAGTGAGAATTGTGAGAAAGAAGTGGTTCTCGGCGTTATCTGCTATGTAAATGTTTACTTTTAAGCAATTAATTACTCTGCTTTTGACACTTTTATGGTGTTTACTTTGTACTTTGTAGAATGTTCTAGTTGTTTTATTAGACATTAATGGAATCTTATCGAATATTGTGGAAGGTGTGAAGGCTTTTCATTGTTTATTTTAGAAATCGGTAGAAGTTGATAGAAAAGTCGAGAGATATCTCAATTATGAAAAATTATATAAATAGAGGGAGACTTTTGTAAATTAGTTCTGTCTTGTTTGAAATTCGTCGTGATAAACAAGTTGTGACAGTTCTATATATTGTGCCTATATAAGTATATAGTGATAATTCTATTTTTCATATTTAATTAATACCAGTGAAATACTAAATAGTTTTTATTGTATTACGGACTAGTGCTACTTAAGTTAAATGTTCTTTTTGGATGTTTCTTTTTGAATATTATTGGACAGTTTATTGTACAGTTATTATTTTATATTAGATCGGCCTTCTAACTCTTAGTGATTGATTTTTGTACAGTTTATTGAGATCTCTTTATTAGTTGAACAATATCGATTTATCTGTTTTCAATTGCTTATTTTTATGTAAGACATTACTGATCAGTGAGTGTTGTGATTATTAGTTGAAATAAAATGCGAGTGATAAATTTAAGTGTTGCCAGCGTTATTTTAGACATAGAACCCGTAACAGTATTATTCCTCTCATATAACTAGATAATGCTGTCATTGACTTCTAATGATGCTATTCTTAGTTTCTTACAACTTAGTGACAAAATATATTCTCACTACTAATTGAAAAATAGCTGTGTTTGTCACTGTGATCATATGGAC
Source organism: Conomelus anceps (assembly GCA_948455865.1). Lineage (NCBI taxonomy): Eukaryota > Metazoa > Arthropoda > Insecta > Hemiptera > Delphacidae > Conomelus > Conomelus anceps. Next base: position 5,574,636 of record OX418219.1, read on the forward strand.
ACGCTAGGCGCCTGTAGGTTCAATATGATGTATTCCCTTTTTATTCAATATTGTATTCCCTATTTCTCCAATTTTTAATAGCAATATACCTGTTTCTGGGGCTTGTCCCTGCAAGAAGCCATTGATTTATTTGAATTTGGTGTCTAATGGCGGCCCCAGGGTGGTCATGGGGTTATGATCCACCCCAAAATTGGAAATTCACTGAAGAGATATGAGTGGGGGGGGGGGGGTGATCTAGAAAAACGTCAGTCTTGTGCAAAATTTGGGTAAAAATTTAAGAATCTTTTCCCTCAACTAAACATGCATACAAAACTTCAAGTTTTTTATTCATTTATTACTTGAGAAAAGGAGAAAAATTATAGCTCAGTGTTCAAAAAACGTCAATTTAGGGCGTTTTTTTTTAATTTTGAAAACCCGTTGTGTATGTGTACCAAATTTCAACTTTTTTGGGCTAGAAGTTCTCGAGAATTGGTGATGAATGAGTCAGTGGTATTTGGCTTTCATATATAGGCTATATTAGGCTGATTTGGCTTATAAAACTCATGGTTTATTAGTTATAATGAATAATAAGACGAATTTGTCCCAACCACATTTATAAATAAATAGTGAGATACTAGTTTTGCTTGTTACATCATTATCAATCTCACACAAACTCGTTTGTTTGAGATTGTTAATGGTGTGACAACCGAAACTAGTATCTCAATATTTTTAATAAATGTGGTTGTGACAACTTCAACTCATTATATTCATCATGGATATCTTCCACAATATCACTTTCGCCACTACAAAGAAAGTTATTAGTTATAGCTTATATGAGTGTTAGTAAGATTGTAGTCATTGTTTTTGCATAAAAGGAATGGTAAACATAATCATTACAGTTCAATATTTCTGCTCTGTATTTGTGCTTGTAATGAGAAACTTTTATATTTTTTAATGATTGGTGTTATTCAATAGCCTTATAAAGAAGTAATATATCAACAGAATTTATCATTCATACTCTTAAAAGGATGAGTCATTCAATACTGCTGGACAGTTCATTGAGGAATAGTTCTCAGAATTGGTTGATGCTATTTTGTTAATCTGTATGTGCTTACAATAACCATTGACTATACTGTAGCGCCTAGCGTGTCCATATGATCACGGGCCATATCTCGAAACTCATTGAATGGAATGACGTGATTTTCTGTAAATACAGTAGGCTTCTTTTTAAACCTTTTTAAATTCTGAGAATATTATTAGCATTGAAAAAGAAAAAAAACTTCGGCGTTAAAGGACGTTAAAAAAGACAGAGATCACATTTTTCTTCCTCTTTTACTTCATCTTCTTCTGTCTCCCCTTCAATTGCTCCATCTCTTTCTGTTCTCTCTTTGAAATAGACTATATAGGTAAAGTAAATTCGTATGGCTTTTCGTGGTGGGGAGACCCTTACGGGTAGTTCCACCTCGCCGCTTTTTAACGACTGCTTTTTTTTTTTTTTATATGCAACCGGGTATATAGGTGAAAATACTAGACTACAAAGAATATTTTTGAGATTATTTGTTTTGTAGATAATTTTGTAGGCTAATTTGTATCCTGGTGCTTTTCTGTAATTTATGATGATTCTGATTGGTGTGCTTTCTTATATGCGGTGAGCGTGGTGTTCAAGTGATCGTGATGTTCAGTCACGACCGCTCAAGACTGCGCTTGGATGGGTGACCGTGCTACAATGACTTGATGTTACAAGCTTTATTATCACTTACCCGGTGGTTCGGAACCCACCTAAAATATTAGGTCCATCATGTTCCCACAAACGGCGAGGTGGAACTACCCGTAAGGGTCTCCCCACCATTAAAAGCCATACGCTTATTATTATTAGTATTTTAGGTAGGGCTTGAAGAGTTGGTGCAGAAGGGTGAATTTTATTTATAATGTTTTTTAAAAATTAATATAAATAATTACTGAAAATACGATACTAGTGAATTCAACACTTATTCGTGCTTGATAAGAATTCTTACAATTCACCAGTATTTTTAAAAACAATTAAAAAGTAACATGGAACTACAACATTAAATAAAAAATGATTGATTAATTTCATTCAAGTATATATTTTGAAATAAATGACCATTATAAATTTTGTAATGTCTCGTTTCTGTCAATCAGATGAGCTAAACAATGCTATAAAAATATCGCAGTCCACGAGACTACAAAAATATAATAGCTCATCTGATTAGAACTTGGACGTACCAATTAATTCACTGATCGGCCGGTTGTACTATAAAAATTATAAAACATCTGCAAATTTAGTATGAATAAGAGGATAAAATTTATGTTAACTAAAAAAAAAACATTGTAAATAAGTTAGTTGGAATGATGAAGCTCTGGGATCTAGAAGAAGTTACAAATAATGTTGTATTGTAAATAAAAGAAGATAATAAATAGACTTATGTGTACATCGCATTCTCCCGAACCACTACAAAATAAATATGTAAAAATACAATAAGTATTAACTTTTTATGGTAAATTTAACGACTTGCAGTTCATTTTAATTAAGAATAAATAAATATTTACTCACGTAGACTGAAACGTTTTTGAATCGTGATGATTCATTTTCAACATCACTATTCGAAAACGTTTCAGCCTACGTGAGTAAATATTTATTTATTCTTAATTAAAATTAACTGCAAGTCGTTAAATTTACCATAAAAAGTTAGACATAAAACACCAAAACGTAAAAACGCCAAAAAACATATTGTAAGATAAAACAGATTATATCACAGGAAAATAGATTGTAAGAATGTGTTGTTCACGGACTTCTAGGCTTCTTTTAGACATCTCCCAAATTTCACTCTCACACTTTTTGACAAGATTTATTCTGTCGCCTTTGACGTTCATTTCTCTCAGCGCTGATGACCCAGAGAGAGAGCATTTTCCAGAGAAAGATCTGACGACAAAAACTGGAAGAAAACAGTGAAAGTATGACAAACTGCTTGCGCCCCCTCATTCGAGGCAGGATATCCACACGAGCGCCCGATAAGGACTTTAGAGATGGCTCGCATCAGTTTTCATCACCGTTTCTTTGCCAAAAAAGCGAGAAGAGTGTGTGGGGGGAGGAGCAGAGAAAATGGATCACTCTTGTGAAACTCTACTTGAGCGTTATGATTTATAACTCTCAACAAGAACAACAATTGAAGACTTCCTGATAGCTACCTACCACTACAACAAATGTTGTTCTTTTGGTGCCACCCAAAAATCTCGAATACACACCCAAAGCATCGAATGGCCAGTTTCAAAAGTAGTCTTCTTCTATATGTGTGTGTATGTAGGTTCCAAATCGGGAACCTGTGTATTTGCTCAGCTCTGAACGTGTGCTTTTCAACTTTGTCGGACGTAGAAAGTTTCGCGCGGCCGACTAGATAAACACAAATAGTCGGATGTCTGGCAAAGGGTGCGACAGCCAGTGTTGCCAACCGTGCCCAACTGAATGTCCTCCCTTTATCAATGAAATATATTGCCCTAGCGCACCACTCACCCAACCTAACCTCACTCAAACCGTTTTCCCGCCACTCTGTCTCCCGCGCGCGGGACAGATATAAGATTACGATTATTGTTTGAAGCTTAATTTACAGCCAAAATAAGCGCGGCAATGGCGAGCGCTCCAACTTCCAACAACAAACAACTACTAAAACTAAGCACTCGAACACGCACGCACATAACACACACATCGGCGCCCCGAATTTATCATTTCAGTCGTTCCTCATTTGGTGGTCAACAAACTATAGCTGAAATAGTTACAGTTACAACTGCTATTTACACAGTTTAGAGCTGAATATGTCGTACGTTTACGAACGTACAAGTTTCCAAAGACTAATAATAATAATAATAATAATAATAATAATTATTATTATTATTTTTTTTCAATTTCAATTTCAATTTATTTCCATTAAATTTTACATTGAATCATATTACACACAGTGCTTTAATTACTCCTCTAGCTTAGAGCTAATTGAGGAGTATCCAAAAATCATTTACATCAAACAATACTTTTCGATAAATTAATACCTTTATAAAGTCCGTAATAATAATAATAATAATAATAATAATAATAATAGTAATATGATACTAATATTGTAGTTTTGTTAATAAAAACTACCAGATAAGTCACCCATGTTTAAAAAGAATGGTGGAGTAACAGCACTAGGCTGTGCGCAGGGTTTTTGGTCATAAGTTTCTTGTATTGGATATTATAATGTTTTCTATTACCACGAGAAAATTTATTTTTCATCAATAATTTATTATTATATTGTGGAACATGGGGGTTTAAAGTTGAAAATGTTCGGTTTTTGGGGGCAATTAATCCCACCTTCATTTTCAGCAATTTATTATCCATTTTGAACTTTTGATATTTTTTGATAACGTTAAAAGACAACTTGAATAATAAAATTACATATTTTTCAATTCAACTGAACAACAGTTTTTCCAAAATAAATTTTTGAAGAGTGAACATTTTTTGAGGTTTTAAAAATTAATTGATTAAAATTAAAATTATGGAATTTTTTATATTGGGGGGAGGGCTTATGACTCGTTTTGTCCAAAACAGATTGAAACAAGCCCTCCTAATAACAACAATCCTTACAACACATCTGGGGTGTAAAGTTGAAGTGTTCTTAATATTGTGGATTTTATAGCAGTAATTGTTCCAAGGTGTTGAGTTCGTGTACTTTAGATTTTATACGTAGAATGTGTAGGTTGGTAGTGATGTCAGTAAAAGTGTGTCCAGTTTGAATGATATGGTCTGCAAAACTCGATTCTGTTTTGGTTTGTTAGGCTCGTAAATGTTC